>CM034309.1:15049946-15153045 GCA_019925795.1 Dendrobium chrysotoxum
TTCAACTGAGGGTTAGGATCATAAACTTATTTCATCTTTTCTTCATACTGTATCGGCTATTTACCTTGTCTATATTATAAATCACCTGCTTCCCTTATTTGGCCTGAGGGAGGACATAGAATAGGTTTCACACCCTTCTTAGCATCTGGGGCTTTAGCTTTCTTGAGCTTGTCGAAGTGGCCTTCTGATCTCGACAAGTTTAACTTCTCAAACTTGGCCACCTTGTCCATGCACAGAAATGGCTGACATCTTATCATCAATGTTTATCATTATTAACTACAACGGCATGTTCTTCTTCAAGCTACTACTCATATTTTATGCTCAAGTTGTGCCAGGGAGTGATATATTTCGACATTGACTCCTCTTTCTTTCTTTTATCTAAGGTGAGGTTAGCAATCATGATCTTCTCAGTTGCACTAGCGAATCTCTTCATGAACATAGCTTTCTAACTCCACAAATTCCTTTACAGAGTCGTTTGACAATTTGGCATACTATTTGAAAAGCAATTGCTGTTAAACTACTGACGAATTATCTGAAGAGTAGGGCTTCATTTCCTATTGTGTTTCTGCAGGTGGCCTTGAATTGTACCAAGTGCTGCCTGGGGTTGTTAGTACCGTTGAAGGTATGGAACTTTGGGATTGAATACCCTTGGGTACGGCACTTGGTCATATTCTGCCAGATATGGATACCCTTGCCTACCAGTTTCTTCATTTGATCGACGGCTATTATGGCCTTGATCTTCTCAATGATTACTCCCTCCAACTGTACAGCCGTCACAGGCTCAGAGGTACTGGTAATATTCTGTGGAGTGGGCTGGCGGATGACATTGTGAACTTCATGGCCATTTTAGGAATACCTCATATTCCAGAGCCTTGAGATATTTGGAGATTTTGGGATCGATAGGGGGATCAGGCATGGGACCAACGATTACAGTTCTCTACATCATTTGCATCATTGCTGCCATCTGGGTCATCATTTTCATCATTTTCTCATTCAAGTGAGAGATCTCCTTATCTTTAGCTCTCATTTATTCTCCCATTTGCTATAGTATATCGACAAGCACGACATCATCGATCGTAAAAGGATTTTCTTTATCCTCTTCACCTTTCTCTTCTCTTTCATTTGTAGGGTGACTACCTCTATCGATGGTAGGCTCGACCCCACACTGATGCCATTGTGTTCGCCTGGGTTGTGGTGCTGATCGTGACCATCTTCGCCATCATCATGTTAGACTTCCTCGATGGCATGAGTATGTCTTACCATATAGATGACTTCTATATTTATGGTGTCATCTATTTTGTTCATATCTTCTTCCATATATTCTATATTTTTCTTCATCTTCCATATATTCCTCTTCTTCTATGTTTTCTTCTTTCTCTATATTTTCTTCCCCTTCCATACCTTCTTCCACTTTCTCCTCCAGTACATGGATCTCAGAGCGGCGCACCACTGGATCTGCGGTTCTGGATTCAGCAGGAAGATCTCTTCAACCTACGGATTACGGTCAAAGTTGGTCGTCTCTTCCATTGGAGGGGATGGTGAGTGACGAATCCCCCAGAGGACTCTCCCAGGTGTCGACCGTCGGGAGGGGCATCATCATGGGTCTTCTTTTGGACCCACTTTTGACGTTGTTTGTTGTTGGGGGGATCTCGGAAGCAGTACAAGATGTCACGCCCAATTTAGTTCACTTTTCTTCTTCTTCTCTCTGCTCTTCTTTTTGAGGCCTTGGATTCCAGACTTCATTTCCTTTTCACTGGGACCTTTTGATGGCGAATCTCTGAACTTGCTGTTCAGGTGTCATGCCCCAATGTTCACCGTGTGGGACTTATCATTTTCTTCTTCTTTCGGATATCAAATCAGACGACAATCTTTCCCATGGGGGACCCTTCTGGTCTCAATGGCCAATGGCCTCTGGAACTTCCTCTTTTTCAGGCTTTTCTCCTTCATTTTCTTTAGCACTCGATACACCCTGGTAGATAAGGTCTCAGGTTCATTTCTCTTTGGAGGGGCTGGGACCTCGCGCCATTGCTCCCAGAAGGATTTCTTCAGCTCACCAGTGGAGCTATTCCTCTTCACCCATTTTAAATTCGTGAATCCATTCCAGGTAGGAATGGTTGCTCTGGCTCTCAAGCTGGAAAATTGGATGGGTGGACAGGGAGTTATTACTGCTGAGCTCGGATCTCAACATTTAGCTTCCTCCTTACCTTCTTGTTAACTTTCCTCCAGATGAGGAAGCTTCAGCAATGTTTTTTCCCGGGCGCAGGTAACCCGGACGGCAGAGATGTGGTGTTTGCAGTCACCACAGATATCCTCTCGCCAGTCATAATTCTTTTGGATGTTGGGCCTCAGGTTGTGACAGTCTTTCAAACACAAAAATCCTCTTATGAGGATTTTTAGTAGTAGCAGTAGTTTGTGATGCTAGTAGATGTGCATGATGGGTAGGAGCTCTGACAGGGAGGAGTCTCCTTGTAGTCCTTTCAAAATTCACGTCATTTGTAGGAATGGCAGCAGTCCTCACAATGACTGTAGGGAAGTCGAGACTACAAAATTGGATGGTATCCCTAGTGTTGCCAGTAGTGATCACAGTGTTTGCTAATTGGATGCTAGCATCGCATCCTAGTTGAATAGTAAATGTAGTGTTCTGTAACTCCATCTGCACAAATGAAAGGCAAGGGTTAATAATCAGAATCTGATACATCACCCCCACACTTTCAGAATGTAGAGACTTGCACAGAATATAAGAACAAAATAGATAACATTAACAAGCAATTAAAATAATAAATTTAAAAACCCTGCAAAATATGCTATCTCAGTGAATTGGTTGAATGACCATTTTTAAAATGTTTAACACTTAAATTCATTAAACAATTATTTTGGAAATTTTAAAATTTGAAACCCATATAGATTCAACTGCTATGATAATACTGAGATGACTAGCCAAAGATGGAAAGAGAAACCATTCTCCAGCAAAGTTACTAGAAATCTGTGGGCTTCAAAAATTCGAGCCCCGACCTCCCCGTTACTTTTTGGGGGAGTTTTAACGGAATTAAGTTCCAGGTAAATTTTGGAAGGCAGATGGGTTTTGTAGATAAGACACTATCCAGAGATTTCGCCCTCATTTTATGAGGAATTTTTAATCTGAGTTCTGGTTTCCTATAGGCGTAAGCCCCTATAATTAATTACCCCTCCCGATAATGAGAGAGAACTTTTGATTAAGTCTAGTCGTCAATCAGATACGTAGATAATACATGTTATCTGATATCTAGTAGCAGCATGGGTTTGATGTTTGGAAATTGAGGGGTTGATATTTAAAATTAGAAATTTCACCATCTTGTACTTAAAGTGGATGGTGAGGGAATGGATGATGGACCCGATCAAGATCCCATGGTTCCATCATCCTGGCTCATCATGGTCCCAGGTCTACTTTGTCAAAGCGACCCAACCTGACAGAAGGATCCTTGTCGACAGCCATGGGTTGCTTCATCCAAGGGTACCTTGTAGACCTGGGGGGGGAGTATTTGCCTAAGGGAAAAAATTTGAATCCACCTTAGCTAACAGAGGGCTTTGTCGATCATATCCTATTGATTCATATCTCAAGGATTTAATGCCACTATGGAATGTATTGGCTCTGGCCATAACTGTTATCTCGTTGTGCCATTTGGCGGTAAAACCACTGATTTAGAGAGCCCCGAGTCATAACTATTTATCCTGTGGTACCATTTGGCAGTGAAACTACCGGTTAGAGGACACGTATCACGTTCTTACTAGCACGAAATTATTTGAGAATGGATCTTAGTGATTTTTTTGACTAGGCATTAGCTCCATGTGAGCTGAAGTAAATTTTGATTTATCTACATCAAGAAACTATTGCGGAGGGTGGATGAATTTTACTTTAAGTGGTTGACGCTGTTTTATTTCAATTTTAAATATTTTTTGGATTTTGTGGGAATTTGAGTTTTGATAGACATTTGAGTGAAACTTTGAAAATATGGAATTAACCCCTCTGGTTAAGATTTACATTCAACACGGATCATCGGGTGATTGGGTCATTTCCTTTTATGGATCGAACCTTGTCGACTCTATCGAGCTATCGATAAAGGATCAGATTTCGTAGGCTTTATGCCTTTGTATGTGAATTCTCTTGATTATAGGCCTTGAAGGCCTAATATGAATGTATAAAATAAATATCTCAATTGACCTCACGACCGCATATTTATTTAATGGTTTGAGCCGTGTTGTCTCCTACCTACCCACATAAGAGGATCGAACTCGAACATGAATTTACTTATTAACCTACGCAGCATCCTTGGACGTCACGTGTGTACCAATAATATGCTCGTCAGGGCCCATGCGGGTATACAGTTACACATACATTTTTGTATACCTATATGCATACATATTATAGTGCATATGCGGGATATTTTTGGATATTCACGGATCTTCTTTAGCAACCTGTAGGAGTTCACATTTGTTGTATGCCTTTCATTTTTGTTTGCAGATGATGTATAGTTTGTAGAGCAAGTCTCCTATAATGGCCCGTACGAGCTTGCACTTGTTGTAGTCTTTCTGTGTGTTTTTTATAGATGATGTTTTTATATATATAGAGGGTCTTCTGCAGGAGCCCGTGGGCATTTGCATCTGCTGTATCATCTACCCTTAACTTATGGAAGATTAGTGTATTTGTTGACCATTAAACAAAGGTTGATCATAGGAGTGTTGTAACATCTAGAACGTACTACTGACTGAGACTTGTAGGTATGTCGTTATGCATATAACAAACTTTCCATTATTGTTAATGGGTATTCATATTCACTATGCTCTTCTATCCTTTCTCATAGGATATATCACATATTTGTGTCCCGAGAAGATCTATCATATTGGCAATACCTTCACTGTCATTGCCTATAGACAAGGTTATCACATGGATGATCTCCTAAAGTGGCTTGCAGAAGTTCATACACTAAGCAGGTTCGAGTGGATTTACTTGTACACTAGCTTCCTTGCTATTGTTCACAAAGGATCCTTGTAGTGACTTATTATCATCTATGTGCGGACTTGTTGTATTTTTCGATCTCCAACTATTACCCTTAAGCACCATACTTCATAAAAGAGCTTTCTACAGTGGTTAGTAGGAGTTTAAATTCATCGCGAATTTGCTATTTCACTTTGTATACAGGTTGTTATGCATATTATAAGTCATCCACTACTGCTTGTAGGTAGTAGATCGCATGCATCCTGTATGTTTAGATCATCATATTCCTTGCACATTGACCCCTCATGCTCATAAGGAGATCACTAAATTGTAGATGGGTCGTGTGACATGTTACAAGTCTTCTGTCATCTTTTAAGGATGATTTGTAACCCATATAGTGAACTCTCATATCGAAGTTTGCATTTCAACCAATGTGATGACTTCTTTCTACTTTATTGAGATCTTGTATTATTGATTGCAAACATATTGTTGTATCTTCTTTCAACTTTATTAATTGATATATGCAAGAAAGTTGCATTGATGTTTCATTCATTATGAGTCTTTCATCTGATCTCCATATTGCTTGTTGCTCCTCAGTGGGATGTAGGATTTTGTATTCGTAATGAATCTTTGCTTGCTTGTATGAGATTTGCATGAATTGAACCTTTCTTATGGAATTTGATTTCATGATTCTTCATCATCAGTATGAGTAAATGATGTTTGTAGGCTCTATATTCATTGCAAGTCTTGTATATGCTTTCTTGCATTTAATTTGGACATGTTAGCTCACCAATCATGATCTCATTTTAAACATTATATCATGTCTCGCATGTTCAATTTGATGTCATTCAAATTCCCTATAATTAAATTCAAGTTCAAGTTCGAGTTCAGTTCGAGTTCGTGTCCACCATGGTTTTGAATGAAATCTTTGCTTGAGTTTGAATCATGCAAGTTCACTTGAGTCTAAATCAAGTCCTTTGCATTGTCCAAGTTCAAGTCAAAACTCTTTGCACCAAGTTCATTTGAGTTCATGTTTATTCACATTAAGCTTATTGTAATTTATTTGAGTCCAAGCTCACAAGTCTTTTGTTGTTATTTTCATTCAAATCAAGTTCTTTATTAATTTTTATCATTTTCTTAGGTTCAAATTCATATGATTTTCATTTACATTCTTTGTTCAATTTGGATTCAAATTCCCTGTTGTTCAAGTCTTGTTCAAGTTTACAAGTTCAAATTTGATTTTGAGTTCACTTCATTGTTCAGTGTCAAGTTCCTTATTGTCCAATTCCCAAGTTGTCCAAATTAGGTCCCCTGTTAGTCCAAATTTTGTTTAAGTCCCATGTGTCTTCAGATGAAATTTCAGCAGCCTCTCGGCATCTCCCCTATTTTAGGGGAAAAAAATTAAGAGTCTGGGCCTTCCCACCATGTGTAATAAAGGCTGCTCGTAATCTTCATTCCCACCCACGCGTAATAAAGGCGTATATGGGGTCTTTGACGGTACCTATTTAAAAGTACAGTTATTTCCCCCGAACGGGTACTTATAAGTAACCTCATCTCGTCGTAGGCATTGCACCATGGTCCCATCCCACCACACGCAATAAAGGTATGTATGGGCTTTTTTTTTGTTGTGCCGCGAACGCCAACATGAAATTTAAAGTGATTACCCACCTCATCGTAGGCTCCGCACCCGGGTCCCATCCCACCACGCGCAATAAAGGCGTGTATGGGTGATTTTCTGGTGCGCCGCGAACTCTGAAAGTGGACTCTCATGCTTTGCGTTTAGAGGGATTAAACCTTAGCAACCGGCGAGGTGAAGAGCTCAAAAATCAAGACAACAATTTCCTTTCTTTTCTTCTTTTCTTTTTTAAATGTCTCCTTTTTTGGAAATCTTTCTTTTTTTGGAGAACTTTTTCTCTTTTTTTTTGAAGCCACTCTTTTCCCCACTTTTTTTGGCACATATAAACCTACACACACACACACGCACACGCGCACACACACACACACACACACGCACACGCACACGCACACACACACACACACACACACACACACACACACACACACACACACACACACACACACACACACACACACACACATATATATATATATATATATATAATATATATATAATATATTTATATATATATATAATATATATAATATACCAATAATAATACGAACAATATATTATTACTACTATTACAATATTAATAATTAATTATTTTAATGATATTAACATTAATAATAATATTATTATAATATATTAACATTAATATCAACCCCATTTAGTATCAAAATGTTGAGGTGAGAGAGAGAATGATTACCTAGGTTAAGCAAATGAGTTGGAGGGCTGAGTGGACTGAATCGAATAAGGGTTGAGTTTACTGGGTTGGGGCTGAATGGGTTGTTGAGTGCTTTGAGGCTGAGTTTGGCTGAGTTGGGATGAGTTGGGCTGGGTAGAAGTAGGTTTTATTTGAGTGAGGTCCTGGGTTCGGTCGGCAGAAGGCAAGAGGTTAGAGTTTGCGGCTTCAGCGTCATGAGGCTTTGATGTGGTCGGGACTTCTGTGGCTATAGAGGAAGTCGAAGGAGAAGGAGTTGGCGGGATGTTGAAGGAGATCACGGCTTTGTTCAGTTAGGTAGGGCTTCGATCCGCCTTCAGATGTGGAGTTGATCACAACTAGGCATCGGATCGTGAGCTACAGGTAGGAGATCGGGGTTGAGGCTAGGGCAGAGGAGATTGACACTTAGATGGTTGGTTGGAGATGGGAGACGAGTTGGACAGTGGAGTATTCGGCGGGATTGGGGTCGGCTATGAATGGGAAGATGAATTTCAAGTTCGGTCGTGAAAGTAGTGACAGGTTGGAGTCGGACGTCGGGCTTGGCTTGCGAATGGTTTCGATGACAAAGGAAGAGGAAGAAGCTTGCGGAAGGGAGAGGAGCAATCGAAAGATTTGCAGAGGTTATGTGTGCGAGAAGCGTCGAAGAGAATCGAAGGCTTCGGTAGTGGATTTCATAAGAGAAGGAGGGAGGAGAACGTGGAAGAGAACCCCGAATGAACTGAGACTTCCCTCTCATTTTAAAGATGCCAAAGAGCAGGCAATCACGGGTTTTGCATAGGTATCGCGAGGTGGCAGCGAGATATCCGGGATTTGACTAGGCTTTTGATGGATACGAGATACGGAGCAGGATTTTGGCGGAATTTGTGGAGTGTGCCGCCGGCGTCGTATAACAGGTAAGTGAATTTTTTTGTTTCTTTTGAATAATTCATAGAGGTCAACATACATCTCAATAGGCTAACCATAACCTAATTGATACAAATAGATCCTTAAATATGTTAAATTAATTTTTTGAGTCCAAGAAAAGCTAAATTAACCCATTTGACCTAATATAATTTTTTTCCATGAACTAGGCCATGTTGATTAAACTCCATCCCTTATAACAAGTCTAAATAGGTCAGCCAAAGAGTAACTTATCCTGTGACGCCCTTAAGAATAATTTCACCAAATTGGCAAAATTGACCGTAGCTAAGAATTCCATTCCATAAAGGTTGGTTATTTATGATATTTTTTTTTTTTGTGCTAGTTTCAATTTTAATAAATGATTTCCTTCAATTGAAACTCATCAAAATTTTTATTTCATTTTTAAATATATTTATTAATTTTTAAGAAGATATTAGAATTTTTTTTAATTAAACTAAAAAAATTAACTTTAGAAATTATGAAAATTTTTATGCATTGTTAAACTACTTATTGAACTAAAGTCAATCCATGGGGATGACATAGGTTGACTAGTCCTATTTCATTACATTTCCATAGTCATTTTCATCTGCATAGCATTTCTCTAGGAAGAATTCAAATATAGTTTTTTTTTTAACTAAACACCCCTAGAGAAGCATTTTGGGTTAAAAATTCACCCTGAAACATTTTTATAAGCATATCAGATTCGCCTAAGTATATAATTTTAAATATATCACATCCTAATTCTTGTTCACAAGTATCAACTAGGGTCCAATTTCTTTCTTAAAGAGCCCCTTTCACTAGGAAATCCTTTGACATGTCCAAATAATTTCTATCATGCACTTTGAGTGTTTAACGTACTCACAATTTTCTTATCTATCAAGTATTTGAGACATATTTAAGATCCTAAATTTTTGGATTAGATGATCAATAATTATAATAATCTTGCTTTCATGAATATAAATAGCTAAGTGTATCAAGTCCTTAGTTTTGAATTTGAGATGTGGTAGTGAAATTTGATCATCAACATTAAGTAACAGTTCATTTGATGATAGAAAATAATTTAAACTAACCAAATACCTTACGAATATTTTGGGATATAAATAATATAAATGTGTCACTTAAGTCATTTTTAAATGAAAATAACTATTTCGACCATATGTAAGGTCACCCTTTCAAGATCAATCAACCAGCAATTTCAAAGCTATAAGTTTCTAGTAATTTCAATATATATATAATATATAATATATATATATATATATATATATATATATATATATATATATATATATATGATAGTCTTGGGAAGGGGAGATGGGGTTTGCCCTGTATTCTTCGCATTTTTTCAGCTGCTCCGCTAGGGCATTGCCCTAGCTTTCCCTTCGCGTGTGCCAGGCCGCTCTCTGGCGGGGTTGGCTTTCTTCTCGCTTCCAGGAAGTTTTTTTCCTCTTTTCTGGTTTGATTTTGTTTTGCTAGTGTGTTCTTCCTCCGGCGGTTGCCGGCATGGCGCCGAAGCTTTGTGACCCTGGTTTTTTAGGGGGTTCGCCTTCTTCGCGCTCGTTTTTGGATGTTCTTTCAGGTTCTTCTTTCGAAAATGTTTTTCCTTAACTTAGGGCATCTTCATTTCGTGGTTTACCTTCCCTTTGGATTTCGGATCAGGAAATTCAGGCACTGGCTGTTCCTTTTCAGTTCTCTTTAGTTGGTTTTTTTCCTACCAAACGCCCGTCTCTTGATACCATTCGTAGATTATTTTTCAATCTCAAGCTCAATGGGGAGGTTTCAGTCACCTTGCTGGATCCGTCTCATGTCCTTATCAAGCTTGCTAATGACCTTGATTATTGTCATGTCTTCTGCCATAGATCATATCTGGTTTATAATTTTTACATGAAGCTTACCAAGTGGTCTCCCCTTGTTGATGTCGGGTTGAGTCACTGGTCATTCCGATTTGGGTCTCTTTTCTGCATCTGTGGCCTCATCTCTTCTCTCTACGAATTCTGCATGGTTTGGCTTCTCTCTTTGGCAAACCATTAAAAATTGATGCTGCAACTTCTTTGTGTTCTAGACCGTCATTAGCTCGTGTTTTAGTGGAGCTAGATATCACTAAATCCTACCCTGATAAGGTCTGGTTAGGTTCTGAGAAGCTTGGTTTTGTTCAGCAAGTGGTTATGGATCCTTTCCCTCAATTTTGTTGTCTTGTCGGTGTATCGGGCATGCTATGGGAAATTGTCATCCTAAGGTTGTTGTCCTGGATTCAGCGGATGTGCCCTATCAGTTAAACCTCCTGTTGAGGTTTCTCGCGAACCCTGTTGTGCCTGTTATTCCTATGGACCCTGTTGTGCATGATAATTCTGTGAACCCTGTTATCCCTTCTGTGTCGTTGCCTGTGGTGCAGGGATTGGGCTGTAACGCTAGTATTCTTGAGGAAGTTGTTACTATTTTGCCGCCTGTTATTGAGCTGGGGTCTCCGGTGCTGACTTCTCCTAAGCCTTTGCCTATTTTTTCATCGAACAATGTGGCTACTGTTGATGAGGTGGTTGTCATTGGGTCTACTGTGAAGGTTTCTGAGAATAATGTGGTTGATGTCTTACCTTCTATTAAGGGTTTCTGATGATTCTGGCACCCCTAATGAGCTGCCCCCTAGGTCTCGGCTGCCTTGCCCTTCGGTTAATTTGAGTGGGGATAGTTTGGTGAGTGAGGGATCTGGTGTTGCCCCTACTTTTACTTCTCCTGTTATGCCATCTATAACTGGTTAGTTTGTTAAGGTCCCTGTTACTGTTGTTTCTCCTTCTGCGTTGGCTGCTCATGTGGCTGCCAAGTCTGGGGAGAATGTTTGGATGCAACTTGATTGGCTTCAGTGCCAATCTGATTCATCTTCAGAAGCTAGTGGGGATGATGAAACTGTGCAGGAGTTTTCCTTGAAGATTGATCAGCCTGTTGGTTCTGTTTCTTCTCGTGGAAGGGGTAAACGTGGGAGGAAATGATTTGTGGGTTGGTGCTGTTACCTTGCTGCCTCTCTATGGGGTAGGATTTTTCATTGGTTGGATTTTTCTTATTGTCGGTTCTGTGGAGCTTCGATTTAAATTTGCTGAAGGTAGTTTGATGTACTGGGTAATGATGTGTCTTGGGCTCACTTCCCTAGCCATGGCTCGTGGGCAACCTTTGGTGGTGATTTCTTGCTCGGTTGGGTTGGCTGCTTCGGTTGTTTCTGCTCTCCACCCCAAATTGGATGGTCTGTGCCTGGCTATGGTGTTGTTGGTAGCCTCAACCAATTACTGAGCCCGTTGGGTTGGAACTCCTGTATATTCTGTTCCTTTTCGGTCCTTCTACTCCTATGCTTCTTGTACGCTTTTTAAGTTTTTAATAAAGTTCTTATTTTAATATATATATATTATTTTATAAAACTTTATCAAAACTTGTTTTTTATTTATAATTTCAATATCTAATAAGCTAAATGTTATATGTCCTATTTTAATTGAATAATTTGAATCGTCGTTTGCAAAATAACCTGGTATGGGCAGGTTCTGCAGGCAATGAAGAGCATTACGCTTCTTATCTTTTATGGGTACCGTAAGTTTCGGTTGCATGTCTGCAGTCCACCGAATACACAATCACACCTAAGCAGCAGCACAATGAGATCCCAATTGAAGCTCCATAATTACCACAGGAGTACTACATCGAACAACAAGCCCTCAAGTACACCATGAATAAAAAATAAGTAAAGAATCCACAAGTCATCCCTTCCAAATAACACCTGGAACCACCTTGCTTAGATACAAGAAGCCACAAAAAACAACACCAATCCAGAGAAACAACAAATAAAATATCAAAATATATCTCAGTAAAAAATCACCTTCGAAACCAAAAACTCAAGTAAGCAACACAACATCAGTAGATAAAGATCATAAGCTCGCAAACCTCTAACCAACCAATTCAAAACACCTAAAATTAACATCTAATAAAGATGGCCCAAGATTTCTTAGATGAAGCAATGCAGATGTTTAGCACACGAGAAACCAACAACAATTTGTAAAGAAGGAACAGCCAAAAGCGAACCCCCATGCAACAGACAAGCAAACACTAACAGGAAAAGACTCATTCATGAAATACAGTGAAGGAAATCCGAGCACAAATCAACACCACAAATAAAGAGGAACAAAATGAAATCAACACAATATGATCAAAACATGTTACTGGACAATAATAGAGCAAGGAGAAAACCAGATAACTAAAAGAATGAAAACCCCATATAGAAAATGAGCCAGAGAAATCTCTACAGAATAACAATACAACAAAACCAAATGCATCCAGAAGCATAGATTATATTAAGTAAAAGATTAACACCACTACTAACTAAGAAATAAGAAAAGAGTGAAATATAATAAAGGAGAACCAAGGAATTGCAAAGCCAACTAAAATGGGAAACAAAAAACTACACAAAAAAACAAAAAGGAAGACTAATATCAAACAAATCATGAACTACAGTAGCAACAATGAGGAAGACAAAAAATCAAACCAAGAATATAAGAACTTGATCAAGGAAACACTTCAAAAGCATATTGAAATATAACGATCAAGTCTAGAAGCTAAAAATCACCCATAAATCATAACCAAATAAAAAATTACCCATCAACCAATACACCAAATACATAACAACCATACCAAATACAGAACAACCATGCATATCAAAATACCTGCTGAAGAGATTCTAACAAAATGGAAGCTACCTTCTAATATATGGTATATCTAGAGTATCAAGATAGATATTTTACCTTTCAAAATACTAGGAGTGGGGTTCATACTAAATAGCTCAGTGTCATTAATCTTGGACTCTTCCTTATCTAGCCAATCAGCACAACATTATCTTCTTCCTCAAAATATATGTAATTCTGTATCTAAATCTATGGAGCAAATCCAATGTTTTGTTAATGGGGTAAAAAATGTTGGCATTGTGACATTTTTTTTGTTTTAACTAAAGAACACAGAACTTTAGAGTCTGTTTCGATCAAATATTCTAGCCTTTAAAAAGAGCAGTCAACTCAACACATAGTATATTACATTTAGGGATGTTAGAAGCAAAACTAAGAACAAACTTAACTTTATGGTCACGAATTAAACCTTCACATCCAAAACAACCATTGCAAGTGGAGTCATCAATGTTAAGTTTAAACTCATCTTTAGAAGGCTTAAACCACCTAACAATTTTAGGAATGCAGACCATAGGTAAACTGCCACAATCAATTTTAAAGCAAATTGGCCACAATTTCCTCCCTCTGAAATGCTTGGGAGAGAAGGCTTTTGCAAGAAATAATTGTTGGATTTTGAAAATCAAGGAACATATAACTCTCTGAGATCTAATTTTATTAATTTTTATTATTTATATTGTTGTTCCTTTCATTGCATAAGAGCCAGAAAATCAATAAAGGGATAAGAGTAAGAATATGCTCTTTAACATTATTATGAAACCACCTAGATAAAAAAGAGAATAAATTATAATAATTAAACCCAACATGTATCTACAAACCATTCTCTAAATCAGACTAGACCCTAGCAACAATAGTGCCTTTCAAAAAGACATGGCAAAGAGTTTCAATATGATAGCAACATTGACATTTAGAAGCTAAACATAAAACTTTTTCTTTTAACCTACTATCAACTAGGATAAAACCTATTAAAATTCTCTAGGTTAAATTAGAAGAGTTCAAAGGACTAGTGGAATTAAAAATTTTACAAAATATATAATAATAATCTCTCTTCAATTTAAAATAATTCCAAACTTCATTTAAATTGATCTCACCACCTTCCAACAATTAGAAAATAATTTGATTATTACAATTAGTATTAATAGGAATGCTACATATGATATCCACCAAGCTTTGAGGAACAAACTCAAGGAGAAGTTTCTTACACCATTTTCCATCCGTAATGAACCTAAACAATTTCAATGATGAGGTAGAATGAGTGTTGAATTGAGAGTAAAAAATCCCAACATCAGACCAATCCTCCTGCTAGAAGTATGATGAGCCACTACAAATTTCTCAATGGATATTCGATTCACCGAGCCAGTTGATATTGCATAATCTCTCGAGCTAGGAGACTGCCCTTGCTTAATGAAACAACTTGTAGGATGCTTATTCTTACAATATTAATGATTAATGTAGGTGGCTCAAAGAGAATCACTGCTCCTAATTTTCACCATAATTTGTAAGAAAATCTTTCACTAAGTCAGAAAAAGACTTAAAACCCAATCCACCATTTCGAAGAGGACCAGTATAAGCTTTCAAGTTAGACCAATGCATCTTTTTAGTATTCAAAGAGGAGTCTGAGAGGAATTTGCTAATAATTTTATCCAATCTATCACAGACACTGAGAGTAGGGTTTATAGTTTGAAGGAGACAGATAGGTATAGAATGAAAAACACTCTTAATCATAAAAACCTAGCCCACATAAAAAGTAGTTTAATTTCCCAAGTATATAACTTTTTATTAATAGTAGAAAACATTTTATCAAACAAAAATAATTTTTTATGACCTTTGTCTTATGGAGAACAAAGATAATAAATAGGGAGAAACTATTTTTTGAAATCCATAAAAAAGTTAATATTGTCAAAATGCACCATAAACAAGTTTTTATATCTAAAGAAATAATTGGTCAAAACTCTAGATAAATATTCAGTGACTATGATAAACAGTGTAGGAGATAAAGGATCCCTTTGCCTAACACCCTGGGCACCTTTGAAAAAATCATTAGCTTTGCCATTAATGATGATAGATAACCAATCATTTTCAATAATACATTTAAAAAGCTTAATACAGTTAACATCAAACAAAAAAAATCAAAGAATGTTAAACATGAGTGACCAATTAATATTTTCGTTAGACTTGGAAATATCAATCTTGAAAATTAAATTATGCCTCAGATCCATTTTATTAAATTCAAGAATCATTTCTTGAGCAAGAAGAATATTGTTAGAAATGCTTCCACCTTTCACGAATCTAGTTTGATTCAAAGAAATAATCTAAGGAAGAATGGGAGCCAATCTAAAAACTAAGATTTTTTAAATTAATTTGTTGAAAGTGGTGGACGGACTAATAGGTCATAAATCATTCCAGGTTTTAGGATTTTCATTTTTAGTAATAAGAATAGTAGAAGTGCATGTAAAGAATTTAGGAACAATGTTACCTTTAAATAAAGCAACAACAGATTGACATAGATCCTTCTTAATAATAGAACAAAAATTTTGTAAGAAAGCAATAGTAAAACCATCAGGCCCTACCACAAATTTTTTATTCATATGCATTAAAGATGTTAAAATCTCAAACCTTCTCAGGTGTATTAGAAATGATAAAATGATTCTCTAGGGTAATAATAAAAGGAATAAATTGAGGATAAGAGATGGGTCCCACATCTTTGCTAGTGCCAAGAGAATTTTGAAATGAGACATACCTGACAATCACTCCAAACACTAGATTCCAATTTAATTTTATTAATGAATGATTTAGCTTTTTTAGAATTGTCCACAACATGAAAATTGTTAGTGTTTTTATTACCATCCAAAAGGTGTTTAGAGATAGTTTTTATGTCTCCAGTATTCTTCCTCCATGAGTTGAAGATTAACAAGGTTTGCTTTAGTAGTACACATCTGATCCAAAATCTTAGTAGAAGATCTAGCAATAAAATTATTTTCAAGAGTAATAACATCTTTTTTAGTTTTAATAATACTAGCAAAAATAGTACAAAATTTATTCTTGTTCCACTATCTTAAAACTTCTTTAACCCTCTTCAATTTTAAGGCTAAGCAAATAATATCATTTTCCATCATAATAATAAATAGGAGCATTAAAATTTACATTAAATACCTAAAAAAGTCAGGAGCTTAAAGCCACATATTTTGAAAATGAAAGAGAAAAAAATCACTAGATATTAACTTGATAAATTTTTAAAAGCAAGGGAGTATGATCAGAAATAGCCCTACTAAGATGTTCCAGAAAAGATATAGAAGTGAAGGAGAGCCATTCATTATTAAAAAAAATTCTATCTAATTTTTCCCACACCCATTTATTAGACCAGGTAAAATTAGAGCCAAAAAAACCAATATAAGTTAAACCATAATCTAGGATCATATTATTAAAATCATCAATAGTAGATAAATCAGGAGAGGCACCTCCTAGCTTCTTAGATGTACTTGAGATGATGTTCAAATCACCTCCAACAAACCAAGGGCCTTTATAAAGATTTCTAGATCATGTAATTTTCCACAAAAGGATTCTACCAAGTTTAGAATAACTAACATAAATAATGGATCTCATGAAAGAAGCATTAAAATAGAAAAATTGTAATGAAGAATTAGCTAAAAGTCACCCACAATAAATAATTGATATCTTTTTTCCAGAAAACCCATATTTTATGAGAAGTATGAGCATATGAAAAATCAAAATTCAATTATCTTTGATAAATAAAAAGCTTAGAAGGCTAAATCGTGGGCTTTAGTAGAGCTAAAAAAGAAATTTTATGAATCCTGCAAAAATTATAAATACATAAATGCATATGAATCTTACCAACACCCCTTATGTTCTAAATAATTTTACTAACCATTAGAGTCACTCTTAGAAATAATATTGGATCTAGTTATTCTAGCTTCAGTTGTATGGGTTGACTGATGTTTCTTATTATATTTCTTTTTTTTTTTTGCCTTGAAGGTAAGCAATGTAAAATCATCTTTTGAAACATTAACCAAGTTTAGATCACCCAACTTGTTAATTTCATTATGAAGATAATCCTCATCAGTAGAGTTAATCGCTCCTCTTTCGAGTTGAAAATAGAATGAGTGGAAGGGACTTAGGTCCTCAGAAGGCTCACTCGAGTCTGTTATAAAAACTAGCTCATCTTGAGATACCCCATCCAACTTATTCAACGGATCAAAAGAAGGCTATTGACCTCATTTTTGATGAGGTCTAAGTGAATCGAAATCAACTCAATCTAAACTTAAAATTTAATCCTAACCCAAATCAAATCAAATTCAAATTTAATCCAAATCAAACCCAAATCACTTTAATTATAGTCACCTAGTGGCTACCATTTGAACTCCTCTACTCTATTAATAAAATTCACCTAAATGATTTCAATGATGTGAGTAAATCAAATCCAATCAACCTAATCCAAAACTAAAGCAAAATCTAATCCCATGTCCCATAACCTACTATGAGTGATTTTTTCAATGACCTCAAAACCAAATCAAATGACCTCACAATAATCTTTTTCAATTGCATATTGATTATACATGTCCCTAGGGTCAACCCTCTAAATTTTTGGGTAATCCAAGATCTCTAGGCTCCCAAAACTCCATTAATTCCAATGGATGTAAAACCTTCAAATATATATTGCCCATACCACTGGATTAAACATCCTATGAACTTTGACCTTATGACCCCTCACATCCCCCCCCCCATAACCCTTAATCTCGTTTACTATCATCCTCGGATGTTATTGAGCAAGTACTAGGCCCTTGGAAGGCCATGGTTGACCTTGGTTGACCATAAAGCCATTGAACCCCAAAACCACTAAAATAAATTTTCTCCTATGTTTGAATATGGCTAATTCAAACTAAGGATTAAAACCTCCTCAAGTACATTCCTAACATCATTTGGAGTGCATTGAACCAAAACCCAAGTCTTGGTCAACCTTGTTTGGCCATGTTATCCATCATTGACCAAATGCCCCACAAGGGTTCAAACATACATTTTGATCCAATTGGCCTTCCTATTACATGGGACCACTTCTATTGGGCTCAAATTATTAATTTGAACTTGTTGGGCTTAACCCGAACCCTTGGTCAAACTTGGTTGACCAAGTCAACCATAGTTGAAACAAACCAAAAAGACACTTAAATCAAACTAATTCCAATGCTCCAATAATTAGCAAACCAAATTAAACCATTGGGGACGATCCTTTGGACCCTAGAAACCTCCTGTAGAAGGCCTAACCCTTACGTCCACTTCGGCTAGTCATATGACTCCACCAAAATGGTCTAAAGAGGATTACTTTGAGCCAAATCTCAACATAATTTAAATTAAATCAAACAATTCTTGCATTAGGACCCTTATGACCCATTGCACCTACCTTATGTGGCCTAACCGATGAGTTCACTTAGGCTAGGAATTAGGTTAACCAAGAGTGTTCAAAACCACTTTAGGATAAGCCATTTTGAACCTAAGCCCTATCAAGACAAATTAAGACTTTTAAGGGAAAGCCCTAAGTCCTATGCATCTACCATGGTCAACCTAGCCCTTAAGCTAGTCTGGATTAAAAGTTGAGCTAACCTAAAGTGCCCAAGAATGGCCTTCCTTAGCCACATTGCATTATTAAGCTTCACTAGAGCCAATTAACCCATACATTATGTTTAGGATCCTTTAAGAAGCCTTTCTACATCAGCTCCCCTCAGGTGGTGGTCAGAGGTGGCCAAAAAATGTGAAACCAATCCCTTAGTTGTCCCTTCTTCAGATGAGATGACCTTGGCATCCCACAACCTTAGCTAGCCACTATTAGGCTTAAAGAAAATTCTCTAATGGTTCCCTCCAGTAGACTACAATTAAGGGTGGCTTCCCAAGAAATCCCGACCATCCAGAGGCCATGTGAAGAGGCTGAATAGGGAAACCTCACCCAACCTCTCTTATTATATCATATCATTTCAAAAACACTCTCAAGAGCAGCACAAAGTTTTTCCAAGCTTCCCAGGCTCACTCGCACTCATTTTAATGCCTTTGAGCGAGCTCTGTTAAACTTATTCTATTCAAGCTTAAAGTCGTACTCCTGCGCCCTTCAGTTATGGTTCCTTGATGAGAAACCGTCCATGATGTCAAACAAAGCTACCTAAGCTCAGGTGCATGCATTTGGAGCATTCTCTTAGGTAATAACCCAAATCGAAGCTCCCTAGGTTTGTAGTTTGATCAATTTTAAAGTGAACCTTCAATCAGATAGATTCAAATTGTTGGATTGAAGGTTCACACCCCTCTGATGCTTTCCATGAAGTTTGGCACAATTTTACCG
Source organism: Dendrobium chrysotoxum (assembly GCA_019925795.1). Taxonomy (NCBI): domain Eukaryota; kingdom Viridiplantae; phylum Streptophyta; class Magnoliopsida; order Asparagales; family Orchidaceae; genus Dendrobium; species Dendrobium chrysotoxum. Next base: position 15,069,201 of record CM034309.1, read on the forward strand.
ATGGATCTCTTAGATCACATTGGAATGTGCTTGTGGTCCAGAAAGTATGTAGGAGGTGAAGACAAAATTAAATATGTTGATTTCAATCAATGATTTTGATTAGATCCCATAGCCTTAGAGCAGATTAAATCCTAGTCATGTGAACCCGATCAGATGGTTATAGTTAAACCCATATTTTAGTGTTAGCTGTAGTCATTGGCCAACCAATCTTATGGCGACACGTGTTAAAGCGCAACTAATTGCCTAATTGGTTAATTAAAAATTCAAAAAAACACCAAAACTTCAAAATCCATATCTCCTCACACACATGTCCAATTAGAGTGTTCTTAGGCTTGTAGAAAGGAACCGAGGAGACCTAAAAAAGCTGTATGGTTTCAAGATCTAATTATTTTTTGAAATTAGTATTTTTTAGGTTTATTCCTAGGGGTATTTTTACTATTATGGCCTCAAATTAATTTACCAAAGCTTGAAACTTTGGGAGATTTAATTTGGGTATGTTATTGACTTGTCTAGAATAAATCACCTTTGTTTATTTTGATTATGGGCTTCATTTTGTTAACTTAGACTTATGGGTCAATAATCAACCCTTAAGTTTAGATTATCCTAATCACCTCTCTAATGGGATTTAGGATTTAAGTTTGTGTGGATTGGTTTGGTTTATTTTAAGGGTTAGAGAGTCTCTGATTGCACCCTAATCCTAGCTCTAGTTAGCCCAAATTAAATCCCTAAGTGTATAGTTATATTTTCCATAGATGATTAATTTTTCAACCCTAAGAGATCCACCATGAGGCCAATTTCAATGGTTTTGAACTGTAGGTCCTTATGGACCTATGTTTCAAATTACATACAATTGGATATCATTTGGTCCACCAATTAGAGATCCCAAATTTCACCTACATAAATGACCTAGGACCTTAATTAATTCATAAGTAATTAAAAATATCTAAAAAATACAAACTAAAGCTCAAATCACTCATAATTAAGTATTGAACATAAGAAAAATAAAATCCCCATAAATGAATTCAAAATAAAAAATATCTAATAATCAAATAAATTTAATAATTAATTAACTAAAATAATTAAAAATACCTAAAATATCAAAATGCTTTGAAACACTTGAAATCACCTCTATGTGTTATTAATGACATTTGGGGGAGATTTCAAGAGGGTTGGAATTGATTTAGTAAAAAAATCATAAAACCTCTCTAATTAAATAATAGATAATTCATTAAAATTGTTAAACTTTGAAATTTCATAGATAATTATAGAAAATACCAAATTTAGTAAACTCATAGGTATTGGACTCAAGCCTGGGTATAATATTTATGAAAAATATCAAACTTTCAAAATTCATTTGAAATAAAAAAAGTCAACATTTAATCAAATCTAATTCTTTAAAACACTCAAACTTGTAAAATTCAATAAGTACTTATAGAAAAATCCAAATCCAACAAACACAATGGAATGTTACTGATCTATGGGTAGTACATTTATAAAAAATATAAAATCTTTAGAAACTAATGTAAATAAAAAATTCAAGAAATAGGCCCAACATTAAATGCTTTAAATTATTCAAAAAATATAAAAATTTAATAAATGATCAAATTTTAGTGAAACATCAATTTAATGAATTAGATCAAAAGATAGTAGAAAAATAAATAACAAGGTTTATAGGCTGAACTACCTCGGGCTGTGGGGCAATATGTTCTAAGAAGGCCGTAGTCCTCGTACTCGTTGTGATAACGCCATGAATGAATTTGATAGAACACAAATCATAAATCATGAACTTAATGAATATGTAAGCAATGAATTAAAATAAAATTTTTAACACAATCACATTAATAAGGTTTATAGGCTGGACTACCTCAGGCTGTAGGGCAATATGTTCTAAGAAGGCCTCAGTTCTCTTGCCCGTTGTGACAACGCCACAAAACAATTGACTGAAAATTAATGATAAAATAATATATAATTTGAAAACTAATAATGAGATAATAAAAATTTAAATAATTTAATCAACAAACTAAATCAAATCTAAATCTAAAGATAATTGCTAGGTAACCCCGGCTTACGAGGCTAATAGTTGCACCTTGGAGGGTAAAATAAACTTCACAGTCTTGATGTAAACAAAGGAAAATATTATTTAACCTATATAATTAATAATAAATCACTAATAAATTGAAGCCTTATACCTTATGTAAGACTTTGTTGGGAGGACATAAGTGTATTGGATATTGAGGCTTAAGGACTAAAATACCTAATTAAAATTTAGGACTTTAGAGAACTAACGACTAATCAACTTCAACACTTAAAACTCATTTCAAGAATGAACATGAAAACATTAAAACTTAAACTCAAGTTAAATCTCCCTTACCCAAAAAATAAATTAAAATATCGCATTAAAAAACTTTAAATAATAATGAGCTAAAGAAACTTCTAAACTATAATGCTTGATACACACCAATAGATGGCTTTTTAGGACAACCAGCTCTAGCTTTAGGCTAGGTCGTTGCTCTTTACACATGCTTATTTCTGTGATGTAGATTTGACATGAATTATTATGTATGATGGTTGGTATGGTTTGATATGATTTGTGTTATTTATGTTGTGATGATTCTACCATGCCACTTGAGTTATGATATGTTATGGGTGCTAGATTTTCCTAGGTTAGGAATGATTTGGATGTTAACATATTTTCTATAGATGTCTATACTTACGTAGGGCTATAAAAGGGGGGTATTTAAAATGTGATTAACATAAATTTTTGCAGGTGCTTTCCAAACCATAAGGTTGTTCTCCCTCTCAAAACTTCACTTCTCTCTCCACTTACTCGAAACCTCTATTCAAACTCTCTCACACAAAATAGTCAAGTCCCTTGACTTCTATAGACTCTTTAAAATAAAATAAGAGATCTTTAAATAGTAGGTCAAAAAAACCTAAATTTATAATTCTGTCGCAACTATTTATACAGCACAATATGAGGATTATATAGTATGATTAGTTTACTTCATCGAAGATCATCCAATATGATTGATAACCATATAGTATGATCAATTCAAATCAAACATCAGATTGTATTGGATGAACAAAATTCATCTAGAGAGTCGTCAGGTTATTCATACAGTATCATTTTGGATCATACTAGAAGAGATCCAAACATCATCCAGAGACTCCTCGAGTGAGCGATAAAGTATGATCAATTATCATACTTTATGATCAATGATTAAATTTAATCTAACTAATTTGATTTGATCCCTTAATTAATAAACCTAATTAGGCAAAAAAATTAGCAATTGTACAGTACAAAATAGTTTGTATAGTTTAAAAAGTTCAAATTTCAATATTTAGATTTTCCTATTTACTTAACTTAGATTCAACGGAGAGGTTTCTGATAATAGCTGATCATCCAGTATGATGGGGTGTTTGTACTTTATGATTAGTAAGATTTTAACATAATTATTTTCATTTAAATTAAATATTTTAACTAATTTCTATTTCAACATTTTACAGTGCAATTTACAAAAAAATTTAAATATTTTTATTTTCACTTCCCTTTTGTATGCGCGCAGTTGCTAAGCTAACATACAACTATTATAATAAATTTACTCAATAAAAGGTAAAATTATACAGACACTTGCAAAATAAATCATATAAAACCCAAATCTTAGGACCTGATCATTTGGTTATGCTTGGTGTATATTGTTCCTGAAATATTAGTACACATAAAAAATTTATGCAATGATAACAGCTGGAAGCAATTGAACAAACTTCCATAATATTTGTAATCATCAAAATATAAGCTCGGGATCCTTGATTGCAACACTTATGTTGGAATCTTTTGAAATGATTTTTTTTAGTATGGAAACTCCATCATATCAGTAATCAAAATTATATTTTTCTAGATTTTATTTAAGTCTAAATTATTTTGAAATAGTACAAGTCTTTTTGATCAACTTGTTGTGGATTTCAATGTTATATATTTTTGATCTAATTTCATTCTATTTTTTATTTTATTTGAGAATATTTTAGCTTAGTTTTATTGTTGTAAAATCATCATCTTATTTCTGATTGAATTCATATTTTTACATAATTTATAAAGATCAAATTCTATTGAATTATTCTATGTTATTGAGTTAACTAGTTGAGATTTTCTAGTGAAAATATTTGGAGACTTTTTTACTTTCACTTGTGGCTATTTTAATAAATATTTTTATGAGACTTACTTGTTGTATCTTATTCATATTTGTAGTGAGTTAAATCATACACTTTCTCATACTTCTAATTTTTCAAATATTAATTGTGGTTGGTTTTTTAAGTGGAAGCTTAGTATATTATGTATGCTAGTCACATACATCTTGATTTGAAAAGTTTTGTGAAACCCTTTTGATTATTTACTTTATTAATCAAATATCTAATCATTTAAAGATTTCAAATCATTACTATATTATCTTAACATCAAATAAAAAAATTTTTATAGTTGTCATCTTTTCATAAATTATTTTTATTGTATACCATTTTGTGAGTAGTGACTTGTTATGGAACTTGGTTTTTTTCATGTGTTTGAATCACATTTGGTTTAACTTATATATTGCTCTATCTATCACCTAAGGTGTATTTACACATAATAGCACTCTTTGCTCTGAATTTTGTGTAAGACTAGTTGCCTTTGGCTTAAGCGTGATTTTTAATTAGTCGTGCCATATCTTTTGATTATTTTGAATTTACTCTCAAATAATTTTTTGTGAGCTAAGTTTCCATCATCCTAACATATTTTTCACAAAATTTCTAGCAACATTTATTTTTCAAAATAACAAATATTTTTCAAGTACTAATAATGCTTCATTACCCACATTACCTATTTTAGGGAAAAATTTTAAAAATTGTTTGCTTACATTTTTCTAAAAACTATATATTTAGAAACTTTATTTCATCATATTTGCATCTTCGTATAATATAAAATCAATGAGAAAACTCATTTGATTTTTTTTTTGTGATTAAAACCTTATCTATGTGTGGGGCTTGATAGTAATCTCTTCAAAATTATTTCTTTGTGAGATCTAAATTGTTGCAGTTATTTTTACCTTTCTTTTGTGTCTTGTATTATTGTTGTGAGGTTCTCACCATCATGTGAGATATTTTTTTCCTACTGTTAGGAAGATATGGTTATGGAAACATTTTAGTTATTTGTTGAATCCTAGTTTGGGGTTGGACTAGTGTAGAGTAAGCCAATTTTAGGTTTTAGCTAAACCACAAAAAAAATTCTTTGTGTTCTCTTTATTGTGATATTCTTTATTTTTTTATGTTACACTCATATCACTAATTTTTTACATAGCAAAACTAAATAAATTTTTTAAACTATTCCTCTAATTAGAATATAACCTAATTCCCCGCCCGCAACCCCCACCCCCCCCCCCCCCCCCCCCCCCCCCCCCCCCCCCCCCCCCCTCTCCCTCCTCTTGGGTTTCCATAGTGTCTCTCATTAGGAAGGCACTTCAAGGCATTAAAGTACTAGAAGTGGTCAATATGGTGCCAAGCTCTTTGTTTGGAGCATCTAAAATATTCAATGGTGTACTATGGTGCTCGATAAGGTGGCACTATGGTGTTGAGTCAAAATTAATATTTTTATATATAAATATCTAAAAACATTTCTTCACCTCACCTCCCTCCCCCTCCCCTTCCCCCACCAAGTTCAATTAATAAGAAAAAGTTCTAGGGACTTCGAGTAAATTTCATACAACGAGCTTGTTGGGAAAAGTATTTAGCTCAAGTAAGCTTCCAATATCTTATTTTAGATTTAAACTTTGATGTTTGTGCAAGTAGATTCAGGATAAAATGTGTTTTTAATGAGTTTAACAAAATTTTCAATCAATAATTTTTGATATAGTGTAGAATGTTTCATTTGATCATTTTATAAGGAAAAACATAAATTACCAACATGTAGTTTTATCTTTACACTATTTCAAATATTTTTATGATGCGTGCACCATTTTTTAAAACTGGTTGTATTTCATTAAATGATTCAAACTTGTGTTATAAATGTCTTCTATGAATAGTTTTCTAATTAATATTATTTATCATTAACAAGCATATTTATAAGTGTGCACAAACCCCTATATCTCCCCTTGTATTGATTAGAACATGACACAACACCCACATACATCTCTTTGATTCCTCCTCATATACATGTTATGCAAGTGGTATTAGAGTTTTAAGAGGATTTAGGTAGTTTTTCATCTATCTTGAATGAATGTGAGAATAATCAAGTGGATATATACATAAGCATCAAGATATGTATATAATATAAGTTTCTTGACAAGTGTATCATGTGATATGTATACACTAGTACTACTCTCATGCTCAAGAAATGATCATGTTTAATGATGTTCATATAAATGCTTCTAATGCTCATGCTCAAGTATAAGCAATAAATATGTTATTACTCCCATTAAAGTTCTAATATAAAAAGTACAAGTGAAATTCATGTTACTATATCATAAATGATGAAGTTCCACACCAATAAATACAATTTTAATTTGAGTTTTATATGTTTTTGTTGTTTTATATATATATATATATATATATATATATATATATATATATATATATATATATATATATATATATATATATATATATATATATGTCAAACAAATTTTGACATTGACTTCTTTAGTAAGATTTGATTAGTCTACTAAGAAATTAGTTACTCATTTTTTATTGGGTTATGTCATTAAGATATCTTTTTGATAATTCAATTAATTACATATATGTTCTGATGAATTGAAAATGTACTGGATTATATATGTATATATATATATATATACATTCCCCTTAGGTTTAGATATTTAGTTTGCTTTGGTATGTCATTTTTAAGAATGATTTAAGTAGGATTAAGTATAATTCCTCTCTTACATTTTGGGGCATGACACTAATTCTCTATCTATTATGTTGTTGAAATGTTGGGAGTTGTAAAGGTTTGTGACATTGATCTAATTTGATGTAATGGGCTTATTAATGTTAACTATAAATGTGTGTTATTTTGTTATCTAATTTGTTTGGTTTGAAATTAAGCTAAACTTTCGAGTGAAAAATTGTAGCTAGAAATTTTGACTTAATCTTTCAATATTCTATTAAAAGTTTTTGTACATAAAGTCTGCCCTTCTATTTCTATAATCACATAGGAATCTATTTATATTTATTTATTTTTATTATTAAGAATTTAGCCAAGTTTAGTGTAGCTTATTGAGGTGCGATTTGCCCATACTTTCTTTTTCTACAAGTATTAATTTCAGGCTAGGTAAAGGGAAAGGGTGCATGTTGAGCAAATAGATGTTGTAGTCTTTTGTCTTTAGGTATGTCTTTATTAAAAGATTCATTTGATAACCATGGCATATGTTTGACAAATTTGTATTGTGATCATGTACCATGATTGTTTCATGTATGAATATTTTATTTGTAAAGCTTTTAAAAGATGAATGAAACTATTTTTGAGTATATTTTTTTGTTATTAATTTTATTTTTTATTGATTATATTTTCAATTACTAAATGAAAAGAAACAAAATTCCTTCCCAATAAATCTTTGGAACATTCATAAACTCATCCTACATGCTACATCTCAAGGGTTCACTAAAGACACTTGCCCTCAATAACTCACATATGGTGAGGGGTTACATCAAAAATTAAGGTCCACTTTAAATCATCAAGACAGTCTGCATGTTTATGTCAATTTGCATCAATCTCATTATGTATTATTTTTTTCATTTTATTTTAGTTCTAGCTTTTTTGGTAGCCTTATTAAACCTAAAAATAAATGTTGAAGGTATATATTTGGATTTTGATGTTGTTGGAATATTTATTGAGATGCTATAGCTTTCCATCAACTCTCCATACCAAATTAATTTCCCTTACTTCAATTTCTAGCTCCAACCTACCAATAACCTAGTTGTGAGTTTGGGATTCATCCATAGATAAATTTGGTTCTAACATCCTCTAAGGCTTCATAAGTTTGTATTTATTCTAGTTATTAGGAGGATAGCACATTACAAATAGAAGCAAACCAAGAGTAATTTATGAACTTGAAAAAAAAAATTACCCACCATAACTTAATGGAGATTGAAAAAATAAGTAAGATGATTTAAGATGAGCTAAAGTGAATTAGAAGAAATAGCCTATGGAAAAGAACCCAAGATGAATCATTTGACTCAGTGGCACATTTAATGAGATACTTATATAAGGGCCTCTAACTTCTTTTCCCAATGCTGATTATTTCCACAACTACACCAACAATAAAGAGTTCAACCCTCTACTCAGATGAATGAGGAGCAGCCTAAAACTAACAAACATACTATAATGGGAGATTAAAGAGATGAGGCTACTTTCCCAGTTCAAAAAATCTCACCTTGAGCTATAATGTGAAAGAATATACCAAATTAACCATGTGGGATACTTTGCAATGGTGATATGATTAATGGACTTCAATGACACATTCAAGTGTTTTTTTTTTCACAATAGTTGGGTAACACCTCATTATCTAAGTTTACTAAAAGTTTTGAGCACTCAAAGGTTGCTTAAGAGCTCACAAGATCTATATAAGATGAGGAAAAATCTAGATGAATAGCTAAAAAGCATTCTCATTAAGTTTTAGAAGGTCATACTTGAAACTTAAGATAAAAATTTAGTAGTCATAATTGCTATCGAGAAGGGACATTCCAGTATGCAGTCAAACTTTAGCAGCCTCAAAGTTTAATAAAGCTAATTGAACTAGGCATTAGCCACATACGAAGGGAAACAAATATGATTGAGGCATCCTCATCCACTTGCCCCAAATAACTAGTAGTAAGGCATGATGAAAATTAAAGCTATGGGCAAGATATAAATCACTTGGGAATTCTTAAGGAAGATAAGAAGCTATATATGCCCCAAAGTTAGTGTCATTCTTATGAAAAAAGGGAACCACAGTGGTCAGACCACTAAAAATTGTGAGATTGTCCTCTCTATGAATGGAGGAAATGACATAAGCCACTCACCCATATAAAGAGAAGGTGTGCATTATGCTATGAAGGTGAATACCCATACCTAAGAAACCTCTAATTAATTTTCTTTCCAAAAGGATTATGTGTACAATATTGAGGATTGTAGACACCATTATGGCATAGTTGAAGATCTCATAAAGGAATTTTTTCCTTGCCAACCTACATATGCACCCCAGGAATGGGTCTATGGAAGTTCAATGCAATCTCGTGCCATCTCATCGGGGAGGTACACACTACTCCTGAAGGAGACATAACTATGATATCTTGGGAGGAGAGTCTTATGAGGCCTAACATAAGAGCAATCAACTTAGCCACCATGTCATAAGCATTAGTGTTCAATGTCTCTTTGATCACCTTCTACAAAGAAAAATGTTCAAGAAAAGAAAATCCCTTCAATGATGCCTTAGTAGTGATAACATTTGTCACCAACAATAAAATTGATAGTATCCTCTATTATACAAGGAGTTATATTAGAAACATTTTAAAACCTATTTTAGATGAGGTGGATTTTCATGCTTTAAAACTCACCCCCACTACAAGTCTTATCTATGATTTCTAAAGTAACAGGTGAGCTACTAAGGGCATTGTAAGTTCAAAAGAGCCTATTAAACCTTGTTGAACAACCCTAACACACCAATAGGGGGGTGAATTGGTTATTTAAATTTTTTTAATAACCTTTTTCTTTTTACAAACAATGGTAAACAAAAACACAAGTAAAAGCAAATATCAAAGAACTATATAAAATTTCAATTTTTTATTATATAAAAATGAACAGAAAATTATTTTTGTTTTCTTTTTTTACTTTCAAAATTTTATTTTTACTTTTTCTTGCTCACAAAAATTCATCAAAAATAATCACAATACAGTTATCACAAATTTATAAAAAGATAATATTACAGAAATTAAAATGTGAAAAATAATAGTACTAAATGAGCACATCATAAATTTTATAGTGGTTCGATCAACCTTGACTTACGTCCACTCCCCAAAGTCATTATCTCTGTGTATTAAACTAAATCTTAGTGACTCTCTTTTATCCCCCACAGTATGGTGGAGAAGCCCTTACAAAATCACTTCCACACTTCCACATTGCGGTTGAGAACCTGAATCTTTTTCACCGTCTTTTTGTTGCAGAGAACTTGGAATCCTTTTCACCCTCCTAGTAAGAAAAAAAACCTAAAATCTTTTTCACCCTCCTAGCGAGGATAGGAACCTCAAATCTTTTTCACCCTTTTAGTGAGGTAGAGAGAAAAAACCCTTTCACCAATGGTGTGGCTAAGAACCAAATCACTTTCACCTTCCCCGGTGCGACGGAGTAATCGAGCCCTTTGACTCTAAAGGAGTCTTTATCCCAAAGATTCCCTCAAGACAACCCTTAACATAAAAAGAAACTTAGGTCAAAGTTCATCTGAAACTCCCTCTCAAACTTCCTTGAAACCCCAGGGATTTTCTCCCTCGCTCTCAAACTTCCTGCTTCTCTCCCATGTTAAAGGCTCTCTCTTCAAGCATTCTCATAGAAGACTCAACCCAATAACTACCAAAAGACTCTTATAGAGTCTCTTGAGAAACATTAATAATAGGGCTTCCAGAAACCTAATTTTTTATGTTAGTTATATTTTATCGTACAATATAATATGGGAACGTACAATATGATTAATTCAATACAACCTTTTAATACTATAAGAGGAATAAGGGTTTGTACGATTAGTTCAAATATTTAAATTGATCATCCAGTATGATATCAAGGGTCGTACAGAATGATTAGTTCAATCAAATAAGATTTTCATCTCGTATGATGGTTGGCAGTTAAATATCATCCTAGGAGCTAATCAGGCCGTGTTATACGAATCAAGACATTGTGCAATACGATATAAAATCTTAATTAATCTAGATTCATTTTCTTAATTATAAGACTAATTAGGTAAAATTTAACTACATCTTCTACTACGATTGTAATAATATAGTATATTAGTTTTATTTTTAAATTTCAAAATATTACCTAATTTATAATTAGTGATAGAGTTCTTAATTTCTACGGTCTTCCTTTATGATTTATATTATACAGTATAATTAGTTTAAATTTTAACTATCTTTATTAAATTTTCTAATTAACCCCTATTTTATCAAGATCATATAATAAGATACAAATCGTACAGTATTAGCTTCATAGAAATTAAAAAAATAAAATTTTCTTCCCATTATGTGTGTGCACGGTCACTAAACAGGCATACATCTTGTACAAAAAATTTGACTAAAAAACTTAAATATAATAAATAAAAAATACACACTTTTAAAAATATCAAACATATTCTACCTAGTCTTGAGTTGATCCTTTAGTGTATGGTGTACAGTGTACTAGAAATATTTAGTGCTCACACGAAATGTATGCAATAATAGTACTAGAAGAAATAAAAAGCAATCAAATAATATTTCTTATCATAAAAATCTTAAGCTCAGAATGTTGGATTGAAATAATCTCCTCCTTTTTAATGATGGAAAATATTATCTGAATTTTCAAGTTTAGTTTATTTTCTCCTAATCTCCCCCTTACTAACTGAGTTCTTAAGAAAATAGAGAGGGGGCCTTTTTTTTAAAATTTTTAACAAATATAAAAAATATGCATAAGAGAAAATATATAAAAAAAATAAACATTTGAAATAAAAACACAAAAGATACAAATACATACTACCAACATCCTTGTCCCCTTTTTATCATCACCAAAAAGGGGGAAAAATAAGGATAAAGACAAGGTAATTCAAGACATAATAATGAAAAAAGTTAATTACAATGCAACACATAACACTTAAATGTAGGAACAAACCTGATTAAGTGTTGGTGGTGGCTGAAAGTATTGGTGAAGAGTAGAGAATTGATCACTGAACTAGGCTCTATCTGACTCGTGTTGCTGATGAAGCTGATCATGCTACTGTTGTAGCAACTCGTGCTGCATGTGGTGCCACTCATAATGCTGAGTCATCTCCTGATACTGTGTTTTATCTTGCAGCTCTAGGCAATCATGTCACACCATAATCGAGTTATAGTCATGAGATTAGTGGGTAGGAGCTACTATTGGAGTTGGTGCTATGCCCGATGCTGGAGCTCCCCTTACATCCTCTAGCTCGAGATCCACCATATAATTATCATGGCCTCATCCATCACTATATAGTACATGAAAAGAGCTACTGGAGTAGAATATTGGGAGGTGATTGGGTGATGCTGGATATTATAGGCTATATTTTAATTCCTGAATAAAGACTACGAGGTGTCATGGTTTTGCTTACATTTATTCTAGGGATCTATAGTACTTATCAGGTTTTCAATAAAATGAATAATCAGGTCTTCTAAATTAAAATAAATTTCTATCATAATTTCTATCATAATTTAGATTTACTTATATCTTATATCCTACTTTGTTTGTTAATTATGTATTCATTATTTCATGCTTTATTGATCTAGAAACAAACCTTTCAAAAATTAGAAAAACTAAAAAGAATTTTAAAAATATATGAACCAGTATCATATCAAGATTATTCTAGATCTTTTAGAGAATATGCTAACCCTGTAGTAGAAAAAAATTATTAGAGTATTAATAAACCTTATATTCATGCTAATAATTTTAAATTAAAACCTATCTTAATTTAGATTGTTTAAAATTCCTAGTTTCGAGGAACTCCTATTAAACATCCCAATTTACAGTTAGCTAGTTTCCAAGAAATATATGCAATATTTAAGTATAATGGTGTCAGTGATGATACAATTAGGCTTTGAATATTTCCATTTTCTCTTAGAGATAATGCTAAAATGTGATTGAATTCTTTCCCCTCAGGCTCTATAACCAATTGGAATGAGTTGGCTCACAAATTTATTGCTACATATTTCTGACCTTCAAAGACTATCAAACATAGAAACAATATCACATATTTTTCTCAGTTTGAAGGAGAATCTATTTATGAAAGTTGAGAGAGATTTAAGAAAATTCTTAAGAAAAACCCTTGTCATGCCTTAACTGATTGGTTGGTTATACACACCTTTTATAATGGATTATAAGGATCTCTTAGAGTAATTAGAAATGCTACAGCTGGAGAATCTTTAATTTTCAAGCCATTCAAGGAAGCATAATAATTAATAGAGGAAATGGCTACTACTAATTTCCATTGGCCTACTGATAGGGTAAATCCTAAGAGAATAGTTGAAATTTATGAAAATGATGGTTTATTAATTTTGACTACACATATTATAACAACTTTTAAGAAATTGAACACAATAGGGATCAGTTCAAGATTAGTATTGGAATCATCTGAAAGTTCGATAGGGATGTTAAGCCCTTATGAACTAGTCCCGAGGCTAACCAAGAGGGGGAGGGGTGAATTGGTAGTTTTAAAAATTCGAGAGCAAAACAATAATTTAGAAATTTTTTTTGAATGTTTTAAAACTTTTACAGTTACAGGATGATGTGCAGATATTCAATGATAACAAAATAATAATCACAATCACACAATTATCAACAGAAAAGTAAATGCGGAAAATATTCAGAAAGAACACACCAGATTTTATAGTCGTTCGATCAACTTGAGCTACGTCCACTCCTCGGAGCCTCCCCTCCGGGTATTGCACTAACACTAAGTGACTCTCCTTCTGATCCCACAGTAATGCGGAGAAGCCTCTACAAAAACTCCTTTCCACTAACCTGGTGAGGCAGAGAACCTGAACTCCATTTGCATCCTCCTGAAGCAGGCAGAGAACCTAGACTCCTTTTACTTTCTCCTGAAGCAGGTAGAGAACCTGGACTTCTTTTGCTTCCTCCTAAAGTAGGCAGAGAACCTGGATCTTCTTGCGAACGATCCTCCCATAGAGATACTGACAAGATAAGAGACGATGAATGGAGAAGATGACTCAGATCCTTGCTTGGAGCAATCTTTGTGAATCCCTCATAAACTCCCCCTCATAAGATCCTCTCTCTCTCTCCCAAGCTCTCTCTCTCTCTCTCTCTCTCTCAAGGTTTTCTCTGGAAAGGAAAGTGGAAAAAGATTTTCTTGTTGGATGAAAAAGATCTTTTATATGAGGGCTCAAAAATTGCCCTAAATCTCAATTGGTAGTCAAAGATCGTCCAGGATGATCGGTCGATCATCCTATACGATCATTTCGAAATCACATGTATCAGCCTAGATGATCTGGTACCTCCAGATTATTAGTAGACAAAATTTGTTTATATCATCCCGTATGATTCTACGATCATCCGGGATGATTAGTGTAAATTAGAAATTTCATCCAGAAGACTGCTCTGGTCGTCTAGGGGAACTTATGCTGGATGATCTCAAAATGACTTGATCATCCAGGATGATATGTCTATTATCCTGTCTGATTAGTTAAAAAATGACAAAATCATCCTGCACACAGCTCTCGATGTATAGGTCTAAACATGCTGGACGATTCTAAAATGACTTGATCATCCAAGATGATATCTATCATCTGGTACGATTAGTTCAAGAATGACAAAATTATCCTGTGCACAGCTCTAGATGTATGGGTGATAGGCACTAGAAAGTCAAAATTTTTAACATATCAACCCATACGATCTCATGATCGAATTATTTAAACCTTAATTACTTTCCCTAATCACCAAACTAATTTAGGCATGATTGTAATGGATCTTTCGGGACGATCAGACCAAATTTCTAAAAATAAAAACTTGCCTAACTTAATCTGGTGGCTGAGAATTTCTGATTTGAGCCTATCATCCTGTATGATCATAGGATCGTCCAGGATGATCTGCTTAATCAGATCGACTTAACATGGATGCCCTAATTAGGGTTTTTATTTTCAGTGGATCGTCCAGGACGATGTGAATATCGTCCAGGACGATCTGAAAAAAAATGAACAGAAACTCTAATTCACTAAAACTCTCCCCCTGAGTGTGTGTGTGTGTAAAGTTACTTAGCTAGGGGATCCTTTACATTACATTTGACTCAATAAAGATGAAAATAATACATTGGACCTAAATTACAAAATAGACTGACTCGATCTTGGGCCAGCTTGAACTTGCAATTATTCCTGCGGACCTGAAATGTTAGAAAATCAACCAGAAATAGAAATGTTTGCTATCTTCAAAATCATAGTCCTTGAAACCCAGATTTACAACATCAATTATTCAATTAGAAGATCAAGATTTAAATTCTATTAGATATAGTGGTGTGCATGGGACTGAAAATGTGAATTTAATTGGAAAGCACTTTTTGCAAATTTTGAATATTCATCAGTAGCCTATTATTAATCTTAGACCTTCTTATCCCTAAGGATCAAATCAAAATAATCATTTATGAAATAAAAAGACACTTTTAGATGATATAGTGAAGTAGTTAGGAGCTCAATTATAAAGTCAAGCTACTTCCATTAAAATTTGGAAATTATAGTGTCATACTCTCTATTTATGAGCACTACAGTGACAACACATCAAGTGCTACAGCATTAGAAGCACTGCTACATCAGAAAGCAAACTTGATAGTGCCATGTTCTCAAGAAATCAAATGTCGCGGTGTTACATATTAATTTCAACACCTTAGTGCAATTTTGTCCACTATGGCGCAGTGCTCCGATTTTAATAACATTGTGGAAGGGTAATTGTATCATCTAAGGGCTAAGTTGTTTCAATGAAAGGAACTGACTATTTAGTCCAAAATTATTCCACATCATTAGGCAATATGGCAGAGAAATTATATTTATGTTGAGGCGCTATTTCACTTTCAGGTACCATAGTGCCACACTTTCAAGCGCTGTAGTGCCTGATGACCTATTTGTGTATTTCTATAAATAAATGTTTTATTCTATTTGTAGAGGAGTTTAATCATTTGTGTAAAATATTGTATTTTTTGGTGTGCTTCTTTAGTACCCTCTTAGTGTAAAGACTAAGGGAGACTAGCGAAGTACAAGATGTAATCTTTTCAAATATTTATCCTATATTTTGTTGAAGTAACTTTATAAGTGAAGGAAGAAGGAGAGTACAGGAGAAATATTAATCATGCTTGGTGATAACATTCCACTATTTTCTTGTACTTTGATTCATCTATGAATATAAGGAAAATGAGCTTGCTTATTATTTATTCCATGTCTAGCTAAATCTTATGTTTGGATTAATAATGTGAAGAGCATATTAAAGTACTATTGAAGACTCTTATTCTTTAAATATTTAATGATGTTTTTAATTATATCCCATTTTTCATTTAATATATATTGTGACCATATGTTTATTTAAAACCTAGTGCAAGGTATAGCCTTGATGGAGGAATGCAAAAAAAATCAGGAATATTGAGATAGAATATTTGCATACCTAAATATAGGATGTTAAGATATTCTAAGTTCTTAAGAAGATATTATAACTATAATAGGCCAGCATATATCCTTTTCACCCTTATAAGCTTAATAGAGATGTAGGAATGTACATGCTCTGAATCACATCTATAATTAAGAGTTTAATAATAAAAATAATATATTTGCATTTATTAGTTCAAAATAATTTATTAAATATTGTATCAACTATTTTATAATTTTTATCAAGTGATAGAAATTCTAAAAATATAATTTATATTTTTGTAAGATAAATTAAGCCATGAACATAAGCAGTAATAGTTTACTTACAAGTAAGCAAAACACTTTCTCATCAGTTTGACACTCTACTTAATAACTTTATTACTTAATTTGACACTTATACTTGCATATATTTAAGGTGGTTTTTATCTTTAACATATCAAGAAAAACCTAAGCATTACTCAACATTGACAGGCACAAGCATTTATTACACAATCTATAACAATTACTTACTTTCCTATACATATAAATGCAGACACATCCCATATCATCTTACTTCCATTGTTTGACATACTTCACACCTTAATATGAAGTTTGTTACATTATGCTTCAACCTAGGTCATTAGAACATCAATTTTAGGTCATATTACATCTTACTACTTTTTGGGAGAATCATATATTCAAAGAATGATAGGCCTCATGGAAAATCTCTTCCTTTGACTACCACTAAAAGGAACCCAAAGATGGATCCCATAAATCAACATGGCATTCCCTTCCTCAAGCAACCTGGTTGTTATTATAGATTAAATCTAATAAACAAAACCTATATATTCAACATTAGATCTTTGAGCATCCTCAATCATTTCCTATAAAGAAGGTTGCACCATCATTTGAGAAATGGCTATCGCATCCATATTAGATGAGCACAAAATGTCCAAATCTAATTTCTCCATCTCTTTAATTAAAACCTTTTCTGAGGTAACCTTAAAATTTTCTACTATAATGGGCTTTCTTCTTAAAGCATTGCCCACCACATTACCTTAACAATCTAATAAATGATACTAAGGTCATAATCCCTAATAAGCTCCAATGATCTTTTCTATTTTAATTTCATTTCCTTCTGAGTGAAGATGTATTATAGGTTATAAAGATCAATAAAGATATCATATCTCACTGTACATAGATAATGTCACTAGATCTTTAAAGAAAACACAGCTACTATAAACTCTAAATTATGAATCATGAGTAAGATAACTCATATCATGCATTTAAAAATACATAAAAGTATAATAAACAACATTCCCATGTTGTTAAAATACACACCCCAATCCTCTTTGAGTAGCATTGCTATACACTTTAAATTTATCGACACTAGAAAAAAACTAGGACTAGTTATGACACAAAAAATGCTTTAGCTTGTAGAAATTAGGCTCACTCTCTAGCATCCAATCAAATAATACAACCTTTTAAGTTACCCTCGTTGAATAATAACCTTTTATAAAAATAACCCTTGACAAACTTCTTATAATTATAGTCCATACCAAGAAATCTATAAAACTTTGACACTAAAGTTGGTCTCAACCAATTAGCTACAACTTAATACTTCTAGGGGTTTATAGATATCCCATCACCACTCACCAAATGGCCTAAAAATACTAAAGATCTTAACTAAAAGTTACACTTCCAAAACTTTGCATACAATTAATGTTATCTCAATAGCATTAATACCAACCTAAAATGAGCTAAATTCTCCTTAATCCTCAAATGCACTAAGGTATCATCAATATACACATTTAAATGCTAATCTAGAAACTCTTTAAAAAAATAAATTTATTAAATCTAAAAAAGTGGATGCATTAGTTACACCAAAAGGCATGACAAAAATACATAATGATTAAGCTGGTACAAAAGGCTTTCTTCTCCACATCTTCTACCTTAACTCTCAACTGGTGGTAACTAGGTCCCAAATAAACTTTTGAAAAAAACTAAATTATTTTTGAACTAATCAAAAAATGATCAATCTTTAGCAATGTACATGTGTTCTTGATTGTTATCTTCTTCAACATCGTATAAGTAATACATAGACTTTTGAAACCATTATTCTTTCTAATAAATAATATAGGAGCACTTCATGGTGATACACTAGGCCTAATAAAGCCTCTATCTGAAAGTTTGAGGTTGTGAGACCTCAATGACTAGCCTGAGGCTAACCAAGAGGGGGGTGAATTGGTTATTTAAAAAATTTCTTTTACAAAAAGTAGTTATTTTTATAGCCTCTTTAATATCTAAAAACAAACACCTTAATCACCAATATGGAAATGAATAAATTTCACATGTAACAAAAAAATCAAAGTTTTCCAACCATACAGTAAATCATAGAAAAATAAGAGTGCAAAAAAATAATAAGAACAAACACACTAGAATTTATAGTGGTTTGGTCCAACCTGACCTACGTCCACTCCTCGGAAATGTCCTTTTCTAGGTATTGCACTAAAACTAGTGTCTCTCATTTTGCCCCCACATCAAAATGGATAAGCCCTTACAAAATCTCTTTGACCAACTCGGTACCACTAAGAAACTTACTCTTTTTCATCCTCCTAGTGAAGGAAGAGAACCTAAAATCTTTTCTCACCATCCTTGGGAGGGCAGAGAACCTTGAATCCTTTTTCACCCTCCTGGTGAAGGTAGAGAACCTGGAATACTTTTTCTCCCTTCTGGAGATGGTAGAGAACCAAGGCCAAGTATTGTAGAATGTCTCCACATAGCCACCAAAGGATCAAGGCAGAAGCTTGAAAAAAATAGGGAAGAACCTTGCTTGAAGTAACCTTATAAATCCCTTACAACTCTCCCTCACAAATAACTCTCGCTCTCTTCTCTCCCAAAGCACTCCTTAACTTCTCTCTATGCCCTCCCTCAAGTCACTTAGCCGCAAAAGTATTTTTAAATAAGACTACATGAGAGTTTAAATAAATAGCCTCTAAAATAGCCCTAAATTTTAATCTAGCATCTCTGATCATCTAGTATGATCCAAGATTGTACTATATGATTAATTCAAAATAGCACTTTTAGACAGTACGACTGTAACCCATTATATAATAAGTTCAAGTCTTTATATTGATCATCCAGTATGATTGAGATGCTACAAATCTGGTTTCAATGACTATGATTTTGATGATAGCAAACCTTTCATTTTGGTTTGAGGTTCTAATCTTTCAAGTTCACAAGATCAACGGCAATTCGAGCCAGCTCAAAATCGAGTCGGACTGTTTGTGTTTCAGGTTCAATGTACTTTTTTATTTTTATTGAGTCAAATGTAATATAACGGATCCCCAAGCTAGGTAACCTTGCACATACACACTCATGGGGAGAGTTTCAGTGAGTTAGAGTTTCTGTTCAATTTTTGTTCAAATCATCCTGGACGATATTCACATCGTCCTCAACGATCCATTGAAAATAAAAACCCTAATCAGGGTGATCATTCTAAGTCAGACTGATTAAGCAGATCATGCTAGACGATACATACATTGCACAAGATGATATGCTCAAATCAAAAATTCTCAGCCGCTAGATTAAGTTAGGCAAGTTTATATTTTTTTGAGATTTGGTCTAATCATCCCAGATGATTCGTATATCATCCTGGATGGTCCATTACAATCATGCCTAAATTAGTCAGGTGATTAAGGAAAGTAATTAAGCTTTGAGTGATTCGATCATATCATCCTAGATGATTGCAAGATCATCTTGGATGATACATGCAAAATTCTGACTGTCTAGAGCATTTTACCTAGACGACTCGAGGAATGTGTTGGATGATATTCCCGATTTGGAACTAATCGTACAGGATGATATCAAAATCATCTTGGACGATCAGGTCATTTTGAAATCATCCAGCATGGTTTGGTTGTATGACCCGAGGAATCTGCTGGACAATTTTGGTCTTTTTGAGCAAATCGTACAGGATGATATACGTATCCTCCTAGACGATCAAGTCATTTTCTTCAGATTATCCAGGCTTTTCTCCTAGACATCCCGAGTTATCTTCAAGATAATATTCTTAGTTTGAACTAATTATTCCGGATGATCTGAACAGAATTTGTTTTCTAATCGTCCAGAAGAGCCAGATCGTCTAGGCCAAAATGGTCAATTTTACACTAATCGTACAGGACGATCTACCGATCGTCTTAGATGATCTGTGATGACCAGTTTAGATTTGGTCAATTTTTGAGCCCTCCTATTTAATATCTTTTTTATTCAATCATAAAAATCTTTTGCCACCTTCCTTGCCTGAGAGAACCTAGAGAGAGCTTGGGAGAGAGAGAGAGAGAGAGAGAGAGAGAGAGAGAGAGAGAGAGAGAGAGAGAGAGAGAGAGGATCTTATGAGGGGGAGTTTGCAAGGTGTTCATAAAGGTTGCTCTAAGTAAGGATCAGAGTCGTCTTCTTCGGTCATCATCTCTTTTCTTATTAGGGTCTCTGTGGAAGGATTGTTTGCAAGAAGATTTAGGTTCTCTGCCTGCTTCAGGAGGAAGCAAAAGGAGTCCAGGTTCTCTGCCTACTTCAGGAGGAAGCAAAAAGAGTTCAGGTTCTCTGCCTCACCAGGTTGGTGGAAAGGAGTTTTATACAGGCCTCTCCGCCTTTCTATGGGAGTAGAAGGAGAGTCACTTAGTGCTAGTGCAATACCCGGAGGGGAGGCTCCGGGGAGTGGACGTAGGTCAAGTTGACCGAACCACTATAAAATCTGGTGTGTTCTTTCTGATTATCTTCTACATTTATTTTTATTGATGATCGTGTGATTGTGATTATTATTCTGTTATTGTTGAACATCTGCACATCATCATGAAGTTGTAATTATTTTAAAACATTCAAAAAAAAAATTCTAAATTATTTTTGCTCACAAATTTTTAAAATAACCAATTTACCCCCCTCTTCATTAGCCTCGGGACTAGTTCACAAGGGCTTAACATCCATAACAAACTTTCAAGTGGAATTAGAGCGAGATTCATAAAATCTAGTTTTAAAAAACTTTTGAATTTGATCCATGGCTAACTTTAGTAATAGAAATATTGCTGAAGGTTATTCCATCACTCGTCTACCTTTGTTTAATAACATACCTTTTTATTTTTGGAAAACTTGCATGTCCACCTTTTTGCAATCTATTGATTATCGCATGTGGATGATTGTAAATATTGTTATATTAAAACTGAACTTTCTTTTGCCGAGTGGACCTTTGATGATTGTGATTTAGCACAACTGAATGCAAAATGCTAGAACTATTTTTTTGTGCTTTAAAATCTGAGTATTACATATGTGTCTCTACTTGCACGACTGGTAAAAAAATTTGGGATAGATTATGCATTACCTATGAAGGTACATCTGAAGTTAAACAGTCTAGGTTAAATATACTGCTTCATGACTACGAACTCTTTCGCATGAAACCTAGTGAGTCCATATCTAAAATATATACTAGGTTCACTCAAATTGTCAACTCTCTACATGCTTTAGGAAAAGTACTCACTAACTATAAAAAAGTGAACAAAATTCTGAGATGTTTGCCTTCTTCTTATGATGACAAGATTATTGCAATTTTTGAATTCAAAGATTTGAGTACTTATTCTATTGATAACTTACGTGGGTCACTCATTGCTTACGAGCAAGGAGTGAACCAACGACAAATTGATCAGGTGAGAAGAAGAAGGTGAAAATTATGGTGTTGAAGGCCAATGATATTGACACTGATTCTTCTAGGTCTGATAGTGAATATATTGCCTTAATCACTA
Organism: Dendrobium chrysotoxum; assembly: GCA_019925795.1. Taxonomy (NCBI): domain Eukaryota; kingdom Viridiplantae; phylum Streptophyta; class Magnoliopsida; order Asparagales; family Orchidaceae; genus Dendrobium; species Dendrobium chrysotoxum. The sequence goes on from CM034309.1 coordinate 15,091,307, forward strand.
GGTAATTCAAAAGCTTTCTAAGGAAGAAACACAAAAACTTTTAGAAGTGGAACAAAGGTAAGAGTAGTAAAAATTTTAAAGGTTCTTATGATACAGTTTGTTTTGAATGCAGGAAGTCTGGACATATAAAGGCTGATTGTCCTACACTTAAGGCTCACCCAAGCAAGGAGAAGGGTGAGGAGAAACCCAAGTTTAGAGAGGATAAGAAAAAGATCCAAAAAGCTTTCTGGGCGGATTCTGCATCTAACTCCTCTGAGACTGAAATTGAAGAGGAGACTACAAACTTGTGTTTGATGGTGGATGAACATCGTGGTCAGTCTGACCAAGAAGAGGTATGTGAGCTAACCTATGATCAATTACTTAAAGTTTCTAAAAAAAAATCTATTCATCATATATGAAACTTAAGAAAATGCATGCTAGCCTGTAATTGAAATTCTTAAACTTGAAAAAAGAGTATAAAGTTTTGATTAAGGATCATTCTACGCTTGATAGCAATCATAAGTCATTACTTGATGAATTTAATGAGTTGAATAAAAAGCATTCTGATTTGATTATTAAGCATGATTCATTAAACGCATCACATATTAAATTAGAAGCTGTATTTAAGAAATTAGAATCTCATGCATCTGATTTAGAAAGTGATGAGCATTATTTGAAATTTAAAATTGCAAGTCTAAAAATGGAAAATAAATTTCTAAATATAAAAATTAGTGCATTTAAGAAAAATGAAACACCACCTACTTTGGCAAAATTTTATAAACCTCCTTCATTTGAAAAATCTCATTCAAAATCATCAAAGCATGCTTCATCCAAACTTAGGATGAGGCATTATCACCCACGTTGATTAGTTAACCCTTTTCTTGGCATTAAATATTTTTCTTGTGGCATGTTAGGATATATCTCTCACACCTACACTGTTCACCGTAGTATATATTGGGTGTGGGGGCCCAAATTGCATGCTTCACAGCACATCACACATGTATTGTATTCCTCTTTTCATTAGAAGGAACCCAAACCTATTTGGGTTCCTACATCTAACGTTTGATGATTTTACAGGGTTGCTCTCACATAAGTTCTCGTTAGAGCATGTGGTACCTGGATAGTGAATACTCAAGACATATGATTGGAGATGCAAAATAATTTAACTCATTGGAGGCCAGGGATGGAGGCAAGGTCACTCTTGGAGACAACACCACCAGGAAAGTGGTAGGTGCAGGTATAATCAAAAACTCCAAGAACCTCTTGATTGAAAATATTTTTCTTGTAGATGGACTGAAACACAACCTACTCAGCATCAGTTAACTTTGTGACGAAGGGTTCAACTTCAAGTTTCTGGAAAATACTTACATTATAAGCTTAAATAATAACACTATTTTGTAGGGTAAGAGGTTCAACAACATCTACTAGCTTGATTTAAATAATATTGAATGTACTGCTTCATTTTACTTAAAATTTACTGCTAATGAGTCTTGGTTGTGGCACAGGAGATTATGTCATGACAGTATGAAAACACTTAGAAGAGTCACCCAAAAGGACTTAGTTAGAGGTGTCCCTAAGCTTAAGTTCACTAAGGACCACCTGTGTGATGCCTGTCAATTAGGGAAGCAAGTCCAATCCACTTTCCACTCCATAAAGAACATCAGCACCTCTAGACCTTTAGAAGTCCTTCACATGGATCTTTTTGGACCCATTAGCACTTCCAGCTTAGGGGAAAATTCTATGGATTTGTGATTATTGATGATTACTTAAGGTTCACTTGGATTAGATTTCTGTCATATAAATCTGAGTTATTTGATGAATTTAAATCTTTCTTCACCTAAATTCAGAAGAAGTTAGGCTGTGAGATTGTGACCATCCATAGTGATCATGGTGGGGAGTTTGAAAATAAGAAATTTAGAATCTTCTGTGAGGATCAAAGGATTAGCCATAACTTGTCATCTCCTAGGACCCTTTAGCATAATGGGGTAGCTGAACGGAAGAACAATTCCTCAGTGGAAGCCACTAGAGCCATGCTTGCTAAGTATTCACTTCCAAAATTATTTTGGGTAGAAGTGATGAACACAACTTGTTATATGTTGAATTGGGTGAATGTTAGATCCAAACTGAATAAGACACCCTATGAGATCATTAAGGGTAGAACTCCAAACCTGTCCCACCTTCATGTCTTTGGCTGTAAGGCTTTCATTCTGAGCTATGGGAAATCATTCTTAGGAAAATTTGACCCCAAATCTGATGGAGTGTGTTGCAAATCTAGTTTTGATGATGACAAACATGTTTCCAGTGTATTTTGCTTGGCTAATCTGTTTCAGGCACAAAAGACCGCGAGCCACTCAAGCCAACTCAAGATCGGGTCCAAGTGTGTCAAATGTATGATTTTTCTTTTTATTGAGTCAATTGTAATGTAACTGATTCCCTAGCTAAGTAACCTTGCACACACACACTCAGGGAGAGAGATTGAGTGAATTAGAGTTTCTGTTAAAAATTTGTTCAGATCATCCTGGACGATATCCACATCGTCCTGGACGATCCAGTTAAAACAGAAACCCTAATTAGGGTGACTAAGTTAAGAGGGTCTGATTGAGCCGATCGTCCTGGACGATCTACGGATCGTACGGGACGATATTCCCAAATCAGAAATTCTCAGCTGCCAGATCAAGTTAGGCAAGTTCTTATTTTTAGATACTTGGTCTGATCGTCCCGGACGATACGTGTATCGTCCCGGACGATCCAGTACAATCATGCCTAATTTAATCTGGTAATTAAGGAAAGCAATTTATTTTTGGTTGATACGATCATATCGTCCTGGACGATCTCAGGATCATCCCGGACGATCTTGATCGTCTAGTGCATTTAAGCTGTACGTCCAGAACTATGTACAGGACGATTTGGGGCCTTTTTGAACTAATCGTACCGGACGATGACCCTATCGTCCGGGACGATCAAGTCATTTTTTGGTCGTCCAGCACAGATTTCTCTAGACGACCCGAACTGTCTTCTGGACGATTTCCCTCAATTTGAACTAATCGTCCCGGACGATCGCAGGATCGTACGGGACGATATGAACAACTTTTTCTACTGATCGTCCAGAAGAGCCAGATCGTCCAGGCTGAAACAACTGAATTTGAACTGATCGTACAGGACGATCTACCCATCATCCTGGACGATCTTGGCCGACCAGTTGAGATTTAGGGCAAATTTTAAGCCCTCCTTTAAAAGAACTTTTTCCAAGATTGGGAAAAATCTTTTGCTGCCTTCCTTCCCTGAGAAACCCTAGAGAGAGAGAGAGTTGGGAGAGAGAGAGAAGATCTTGTGAGGGGGAGTTAGTGAGGGATTCACTAAGGTTGCTCCGAGCACGGATCAGAGTCGTCTTCTCCGCTCGTCGTCTTTCGTCTAGTCAGTGTTCGTCATGGGAGGATCGTTCGCAAGAAGATCCGGGGTTCTCTGCCCGCTTCAGGTGGAAGTGAAAGGAGTTCGTAGGTTCTCTGCCTGCTTCAGGAGGAAGCGAAAGGAGTTCGAAGGTTCTCTGCCTGCTTCAGGAGGAAGCGAAAGGAGGTCGGGTTCTCTGCCTCACCGTGTGGTGAAAAGGAGATTTTTGTACAGGCTTCTTCGCCTTGCTGTGGGAGCAAAAGGAGAGACACTTCTATTTAGTGCAATACCCGGAGGGGAGGCTCCGGGGAGTGGACGTAGGTCAAGTTGACCGAACCACTATAAAATCTGGTTTGCTTTTCTGATTCAATTCTACACTTTAATTTTTCGTGATATTAACTGCTTGGGTGAATATCTGTGGTTGATCTTTTTATCGTTGTTTTAATTCATTTTCCACTGCACGTTATAAAAAGATTTTCATAGTTATCGTGAAATTTTTAAATAACCAATTCACCCCCCCCCATCTTGGTTAGCCTCGGGACTAGTTCACTAGGGCTTAACATCCCTATCGAACTTTCAAGTGGTATCAGAGCGGGATTCAAAATTTAAGTTTAAAAAACTTTTGAATTTGATCCATGGCTAACTGTAATAATCGTAATACTGCTGAAGGATATTCTATTACGAGACCACCGTTGTTTGACAATATTCCTTTTGTTTTTTGGAAAGCACGCATGTCTACTTTTCTACAGTCTATTGATTATCGCATGTAGATGTTAGTTAAGGACGGATACGAACCACCTTTTAGACTGATTAACAATGTGAAAACTGAACTGCCTTTTACTGATTGGACGTTTGATGATCGCGATTTAGCACAGTTAAATGCAAAATGCTTGAACTGTTTCTTTTGTGCTTTAAAATCCGAAGACTATATGCGTGTTTCTACTTGTACAACGGGAAAGGAAATCTGGGATAGATTATGCATAACATACGAAGGTACAACTGAAGTCAAACAGTCTAGGTTAAACATCTTGCTACATGATTACGAACTTTTTCGCATGAAACCTAGTGAGACTATTTCAGAAATGTACACAAGGTTCACTCAGATTGTTACCTCTCTGCATATTCTAGGTAGAGAACTTACTAACTACGAAAGAGTGAACAAAATTCTAAGATGTTTGCCTGCTTCTTATGATGCTAAGATTACTGCTATTACCGAATCTAAAGATTTAAACACTTACTCTATTGACAGCTTACTTGGATCACTTATTGCTTACGAGGAAGGGGTGAACCAAAGGCAACTTGATGCAGGTGATCGCAAGAAAGAGAAGACAGTGGCACTAAAGGCCAAGGATTCAGATGCTAGCTCTTCCGGCTCTGATAGCGATGATGTTGCCTTAATCACAAGGCAATTTAAAAGCTTTCTAAGGAAGAAACATAAGAACTAGCAGAAGTGGAACAAGGGTAAATCCAATAAAAATTTTAAGAGTTCATCTGAATCTGTTTGTTTTGAGTGCAGGAAGCCTGGACACATAAAGGCTGATTGTCCAACACTTAAAGCTCACCCAAGCAAGGAGAAGGGTGAGGAGAAACCAAAGTTCAGAAAGGACAAGAAGCGGATTCAGAAGGCATTCTGGGCAGACTCTGCATCCGACTCTTCTGAGACTGAAGCTGAAGAGGAGGAAACAAACTTGTGTCTTATGGCTAATGATCACCCTGGTCAGTCGGATCAGGAAGAGCTATGTGAGCTTACCTACGATCAATTATTTGAAGTTTCTGAAAGAATTCATACATCGTATAGGAAGCTTAAGAAAACTCATGCTAGTTTGAAATTAGATTACTTAACATTGCAAAAAGAGCATGATTCTGTAGTTAAAGATCATTCCACACTTGATTCAAATCACATGTCTTTGCTTGATGAATTCGATGAGTTGAATAAAAAATATTCTGATTTAGTTTCTGAGCATGATTCATTGAAAACTACGCATGTTGATTTAGAAAAAGCTTTTAAAGAGTTAGATACAATGGCATGTGAAGTAGAAAGTAACAATGGCGCTTTAAAATTTGAAATTGCAAGTTTAAAGAAAGAGAATGAGTTTTTGGAAGTAAAAATCAGTGCTTTTGAAAAGAACAAAACACCGCCTACCTTTGAACAGTTTTATGCACCGCCACCTTTTAAAAATTCTGTTGCAAGTTCATCAAAGCATGTTTCATACACTACTAGGAAGAGGCATTATCATCCACGTAGATTAGTTAACCCTTTTCCTGGTGTTAGATGTTTTTCATGTGGCATGTTAGGACATATTTCTCACACCTGTACTGTTCACCGTAGTACACATTGGGTGTGGAAACCCAAACTGCCTGTTTCACAGCACAGCACGCATGCATTGCATTCTTCTTTTCATAAGAAGGAACCCAAACCTGTTTGGGTTCCTAAGACTGACGTTTGATACTTTTGTAGGTGTGCTCTCACACAAGACCTCATGAGAGTATGTGGTACCTGGACAGCGGATGTTCTAGACATATGACTGGAGATGCAAATCTGTTCATTTCGCTGGAGGCCAGAGCTGGAGGCAAGGTTACACTTGGAGATAACACCACCAGGAAGGTGGAAGGCACAGGTATAATTGGTGATTCAAAGAACTTTATGATTGATAATGTTTTGCTTGTAGATGGACTGAAACACAACCTGCTGAGCATTAGTCAACTCTGTGACAAGGGATACAGCATCAAATTCCTACCCACTGGCTGCAGTTTAAGCTTAAATGATGAAGTTGTTTTGCAGGGGCAAAGGATCAACAACGTCTACAAGCTGGATGTAAGTAGCATTAAATCTGATAATTCAATTTACTTAAAAACTGCTGCTGATGAGTCTTGGTTATGGCATAGGAGATTGTGTCATACCAGTATGAAAACTCTTAGGAGAGTCACCCAAAAGGACTTAGTTAGAGGTGTGCCCAAGCTTAAGTTCACTAAGGATCACCTGTGTGATGCCTGTCAGTTGGGGAAGCAAGTCCAGTCCTCTTTTCACTCTGTTAAGGACATTAGCACCTCTAGACCTTTAGAAGTTCTTCACATGGACCTCTTTGGACCCATTAGCACTGCCAGTTTAGGGGGGAGAGTTTATGGTTTTGTGATTGTAGATGATTATTCGAGGTTCACTTGGGTTAAGTTTTTGTCACATAAATCTGAGTCATTTGATGAGTTTAGATCCTTCTCTACTTGGATTCAGAAGAAGTCAGGATGTGAGATTATTACCATCCATAGTGATCATGGAGGGGAGTTTGAAAATGAAAGATTTGGAAGTTTTTGTGAGGATCATGGAATTAGTCACAATTTTTCAGCTCCTAGGACCCCTCAGCAGAACGGGGTAGCTGAAAGGAAGAACAGGACCTTAGTGGAAGCCGCTAGAGCCATGCTTGCCGAGTATTCACTTCCAAAATACTTTTGGGCTGAAGCGGTGAACACTGCCTGTTATGTGCTGAATAGGGTGAATGTGAGAGTCAAACTGAGCAAGACACCTTATGAGATCATTAAGGGTAGAACTCCAAATCTGTCCCACCTCCATGTCTTTGGCTGTAAGGTTTTTATTCTGAACAACGGGAAGTCACCCTTAGGAAAATTTGACCCCAAATCTGATGAAGGAGTGTTCTTATGATATTCAAGTGTGGGGAAATCCTTTAGGGTGTTCAATAGGAGGACTTTGGTGGTGGAAGAAACAACCCATGTAGTGTTCGATGAATCAGAACCTAAGGAGTCTAGATCTGAAGTAGAAGATGAAGAGATTATTGAGGTTACCCAAGGAGTTGGAAATACAAATTTGGAAGAAAGGGTAGAACCTCAAACAGAGTTGCCTAGAGATTGGAGATATTCTTCGAGTCATCCTAAGGAACTGATCTTAGGAGACCCTTCTGAAGGTGTTAGGACTAGGCATGGACTTAGGAAGGAAGTAAACCATTCTGCCTTTATCTCAATGACTGAACCCACCAACATCAATCAAGCCCTGTCGGATGAATTTTGGATTTTAGCTATGCAGGAAGAATTGAATCAATTTGTAAGGAATGATGTTTGGGAGTTAGTAGAAAGACCTAAAAATCAAAGTATTGTGGGAACCAAGTGGGTCTTTAAGAATAAGATGAATGATTCTGGTGTGGTGGTGAGAAATAAGGCAAGATTGGTGGCTAAGGGGTATAATCAGATAGAAGGGATTGATTTTGAGGAGACTTTTGCCCCTGTAGCTAGATTGGAAGCCATTAGAGTGCTACTAGCCTTTGCCTGTTATAAGGGATTTAAGTTGTTTCAAATGGATGTTAAGAGTGCCTTTTTAAATGGGGTAATTAAAGAAGATGTTTTCGTAGAACAACCCCCAGGTTTTGAGAGTTCCCAATATCCAAATCATGTCTATATATTAAAAAAGGCCTTATATGGATTGAAACAGGCACCCAGAGCTTGGTATGAGAGGCTTAGCACATTCCTGTTAGAAAGAGAGTTTGTTAAGGGGAGCGTAGACACCACCCTTTTTCTGAGGAGATTAGGAGATGACTTACTCATTGTTCAGATCTATGTTGATGATATAATTTTTAGATCTTCTGATAAATACTTATGTGAAGAGTTTTCTAAAACAATGAGTAAAGAGTTTGAGATGAGTATGATGGGAGAATTGTCCTACTTTTTGGGGTTTAGCATAAGGCAAACGGATGATGGAACCTTTCTCAATCAATCAAAATACACTAAGGACATTTTGAAGAAATATGAAATGGACAAAGCTAAGCCAATCAATACTCCCATGCCCTCCTCAGTTCAGTTAGATAAGGATTCAAATGGAAAATCTGTTGATCAGAAGAAGTATAGAGGGATAATAGGTTCACTGCTTTACCTGACTGCTAGCCGACCTGATATCATGTTTAGTGTATGTCTTTATGCTAGGTTTCAGGCTGATCCTAAAGAGTCCCACCTGACTGCTGTTAAGAGAATTCTTAGATATCTTTTAGGAACCCCAAACCTAGGAATTTGGTACCCTAGGCACAGCACCTCTTTTGAGATCATTGGATATTCTGATTCTGACTTTGCGGGGTGTAGGGTGGATAGGAAGAGTACTTCTGGGACTTGTCAATTTATAGGACAGTCGTTAGTCTCCTGGTCCAGTAGAAAACAGAACTCAGTTGCACTTTCCACTGCTGAAGCTGAGTACATTGCCTTAGGGAGTTGTGTGGCCCAAGTTCTTTGGTTGAAGCAGCAAGTCTTGGATTTAGGAGTACCTGTTGGCACAATTTCTATTCTGTGTGATAATACTAGTGCCATCTGTATCTATAAGAATCCAATCCAACATTCTAGAACCAAACACATTGACATTAGGCATCACTTCATTAGGGACCATGTTACAAAAGGGGACATTGAGCTACACCACGTAGCAACTGAAAATCAGCTGGCTGACATATTCACTAAACCACTGGCCTTTGACTCATTCAGCATTTTGAGAACCAGATTAGGAGTGATTGATATAAATGCTTGATTCTGATGACTGCTGATTTATGATTGTTATGATTGGTATTCTGATTTCTGTTAGTTAGTTTTTTGTATTCTGTTTTCTGATTTCTGTTAGTTAGTTTTTGTATTCTAATTTCTGATTTCTGTCAGTTAGTTTTGGTTTGATTATTTGCTTTCAGTTGATTTTATTTCTTCTGCTGATTTCTGTGTTACCCGTTTTATTAGTTTGGTTTGAGTATTTACTTTGCTATGATTTTCTACCTATTTTTATTTATTTACGGGTTCATATCTTGCACTTACTATTTTATGCTTTTCAAGATCTGATCACCGCTCACTACATCTGGTGATCTGAATTTTTGACTGGGAGTTTTTACCTTGTTTTGGTTTGGAAGCTGATAAGCAGTGATTGACTTCGCTGAATCTGTTAAAGGGAAGAAACATTGATAATTGTTTCTCTTCCTCTAACTCCTTTACTGGTGTGTAGTTTCTTTTGAATAAAAATCCTTTTCAAAATTAAAATGTTAGTTTTTTGAAATAGAGATTATTTTATCTTCCTACAGTAATCTGCCTCATATCAATAGTATTTTTTCAAAGTCTTGAGTCATTAGTTTGATTTTCTAAACCAAGTGATTGCATTTATCATATGTTGTATGGATTTTATTTTGTGAATCGTTCTTCCTTACTGCGGAGAGTCATCTCCTATGTCTGGAAGATAATCTCACAGCTGAGACTCTTTAATGATTATGAAAAGGAGAAAGCTTATAAAAGATGCGTAGTGCGCCAGATAATTTGAAAAAGAGGCATAAAATGAGCCCAAAACTGAAAAGATGCGAAATTGCCAAATTGTATACACAAAGTGTATCAAAAATCAAAAGATGCGCAAAGCGCCAACCAATTTAAAAAAGAGGCACAAAATGAGCCCAAAACAAGCTTTCTTTCCTTTCAGATTGTTAAATGTCTTAGAGGAATCTGTGCGCCACTTAATATTTTCAAAAGCTTGAGTTTTGAAAATCATGATTTCTGATTTTTTACTTTGTAACACTATTATATCAGATATTTTTCTGGAACGAGGCTTGAAAGGATCTCTTTTCAAATCTAATGTCTCTTCTTTTGAATCGGATTTTTGTGTTGAAAGAGGTTTGCATCGATAAGGTGCCCGGGGTCGGAGTTACGAAAGTTGATTATTTCCAACTTTTTTTGGATTTCAGCGCTGTCAATCGTCCTGTCATTGGTTTTCGAATCTAAAGTTAAGGAAAAATTCTGATTCTCTAAGAGCAGCTTAATCAAAAATTTAAAAAAAAAAAAATAAATAAAATAAAAATAAAAATAAAAATAAAATATAATACTTCTATGTGTTTTGCGGTAAGTTTTATTCATCTTTTTGTTATTTTGATTTCATGGTTGTGTTTTTTTTTTATCCTGATCGATCATCTTCATCCTCCATTCTTTTCTGCCTTTCTTCACATCGTCATGGACGATACACCTATCATCCGGGATGATCCTCTTCGTCCTGGATGATCCAAACATCGTCCTGGACGATTCATTCAAAATCATACACACTGCTCCTGCTGCTGAAACTACCCCAATTATTGGTGATCGTCCTGGATGATCCTTACATCGTCCTGGACGATATGATCCATATCTTCCTGATCTGATCAAACAGCTGACATTGCACCAATTATTGCCCATCGTCCTGGATGATCCACCTCATCGTCCTGGATGATCCACGTGTCAGCCGCTGGACGATTGGAATTCGGCCCGTCCGACATATTTATTGCATATCGTCCTGGACGATCCACATAATTGTCCTGGACGATACTTTTCGTCAACGGTCGTCCAACCTGACTCCTCGGGACGATCGCCTGTGTCTAATCGTCCTGGACGATCTCTGATCATCCTGGACGATCGGACCGCCTTTTTGACCAATCGTCCAGAACGTCATAAATGACCACATCGTCCCGGACGATCCCGCGATCGTACGGGACGATCAGTCCGTTTTCTATTTAAACAGCAGTTTTCTTCATGCTTTTCACATCGTTTTTCCTCCACTTTTCTTCTCCTTTCCTCATCTTTGGTTTCCTAATGGCTGGTGGCAAAAGATCTCGTCAGAAGGGGGCCAGTTCGTCCCGGGGACATGTCGATCCTCGCTTCCCGAATGCCGTCGATCAGGCGGCTTTCGAATGCTATCGTAATGTGGGTATCACGCACTCCAAGATTGTCAATCCCCGCACTCTCACGTATCCCATCTTAGATTTGTTCGCACACACCTCCCTCACCTTCATTCTGACCTTAGCCTTTCCCTTCAATCTGGAACTCCTTCGCATCTTCTTTGCCAACTTGCGCATTTCCGCGGACTATTCCACTCTTCGCTCCTACGTAAATCAACGCCCCGTGGAACTCACGACCCACGATTTTCATAATATCCTCAACTTGTCTATCACTGGCGACAAGATCCACACGATCATCACCGATCCTGACTATGATTGGAGTGTCGCCAATCACTTCCTTCGCAATACCAACGCACCCTATCACGATAATGCTTGCACTTCCCTTCTCAAGGACGCCCGGACCATTCAGCACGTCCTTCGTTCCTCCGTCATTCCAAAGGCGGGGGATCGGATTCACATTACCCCGCTCCTGTCCTTGACCACCTACTACATCATGGCCCATCGAGAATTTAATGCCTCTGATCTGATCATCCGAAACATAGAACATCTCACCAGCATTAGAGATCCGGGCCACAGGCGTCGCCCAAATCTAGCTTTAGGTCATCTTATTCACTATGCCTTAGAGACAAAATATGACCTTCAGTATCCTGTCCCTCCTGATGTCCCTCCTTCCTTCTTCACAAACAACTCATTCCACGTCCTACACAGCACCCGCCTACATCCGGAGCCTGCCCCGGATGTTGAGGAAGAAGAGGAAGAGGCTGCTCCAGTTCCTGCTGCACCAGAGGCACCTGCACCCCTTCACATTGCCTCTCCCCTTGACCACCTGGTGCAGCGCTTCGACCAGTGGGAGGCCCGTTTTGACTCCTACGTGGTTGCCCAGGAGCAGCAGCACAACGAGGACCTCCAACGCTTCGCGGACTATGCTGCGCAGCAGCAGCAGCAGCACGACCAGGACATGGCCTGGTTTGGAGCTCACTTTCAGGCCATTCACCATTACTTCTACCCTCCACCGCCACCTCCCTCTTCCGATCAGGATCCGCCTCAGTTTTAGTTTTCTATCGTGTTGTTGTTCTATGTATGTTTTATTTTATGTTTTATTTCCGTGTTATGTTTTTCGCTCCTACTTTTTGTGATGTCAAAAGGGGGACTCAGCTGTAGTCGTGTCTGTTTCTGTTTTCTGAGTCATGTTTCATATATTGTTTTAGCTGTTAAATGAAAATTTAAAAAAAAATGTTTGTTTGTTGGATCTCCTAGTTTACTTTTATTTTCATACTACTTTACAAATGTTTGCCATCATCAAAAAGGAGGAGATTGTTGCAAATCTGGTTTTGATGATGACAAACATGTTTCCAGTGTGTTTTGCTTGGCTAATCTATTTCAGGCACAAAAGACCGCGAGCCACTCAAGCCAACTCAAGATCGGGTCCAAGTGTGTCAAATGTATGATTTTTCTTTTTATTGAGTCAATTGTAATGTAACTGATTCCCTAGCTAAGTAACCTTGCTCACACACACTCAGGGAGAGAGATTGAGTGAATTAGAGTTTCTGTTAAAAATTTGTTCAGATCATCCTGGACGATATCCACATCATCCTGGACGATCCAGTTAAAACAGAAACCCTAATTAGGGCGACTAAGTTAAGAGGGTCTGATTGAGCCGATCGTCCTGGACGATCTACGGATCGTACGGGACGATATTCCCAAATCAGAAATTCTCAGCCGCCAGATCAAGTTAGGCAAGTTCTTATTTTAAGATACTTGGTCTGATCGTCCCGGACGATATGTGTATCGTCCCGGACGATCCAGTACAATCATGCCTAATTTAATCTGGTAATTAAGGAAAGCAATTTATTTTTGGTTGATACGATCATATCGTCCTGGACGATCTCAGGATCGTCCCGGACGATCTTGATCGTCTAATGCATTTAAGCTGTACGTCCAGAACTATATACAGGATGATTTGGGGCCTTTTTGAACTAATCGTACCGGACGATGACCCTATCGTCCGGGACGATCAAGTCATTTTTTGGTCGTCCAGCACAGATTTCTCTGGACGACCCGAACTGTCTTCTGGATGATTTCCCTCAATTTGAACTAATCGTCCCGGACGATCGCAGGATCGTACGGGACGATATGAACAACTTTTTCTACTGATCGTCCAGAAGAGCCAGATCGTCCAGGCTGAAACAGCTGAATTTGAACTGATCGTACAGGACGATCTACCGATCGTCCTGGATGATCTTGGCCGACCAGTTGAGATTTAGGGCAAATTTTAAGCCCTCCTTTAAAAGAACTTTTTCCAAGATTGGGAAAAATCTTTTGCTGCCTTCCTTCCCTGAGAAACCCTAGAGAGAGAGAGAGTTGGGAGAGAGAGAGAAGATCTTGTGAGGGGGAGTTAGTGAGGGATTCACTAAGGTTGCTCCGAGCACGGATCAGAGTCGTCTTCTCTGCTCGTCGTCTTTCGTCTAGTCAGTGTTCGTCGTGGGAGGATCGTTCGCAAGAAGATCCGGGGTTCTCTGCCCGCTTCAGGTGGAAGCGAAAGGAGTTCGTAGGTTCTCTGCCTGCTTCAGGAGGAAGCGAAAGGAGTTCGAAGGTTCTCTGCCTGCTTCAGGAGGAAGCGAAAGGAGGTCGGGCTCTCTGCCTCACCGTGTGGTGAAAAGTAGATTTTTGTACAGGCTTCTCCGCCTTGCTGTGGGAGCAAAAGGAGAGACACTTCTGTTTAGTGTAATACCCGGAGGGGAGGCTCCGGGGAGTGGACGTAGGTCAAGTTGACCGAACCACTATAAAATCTGGTTTGCTTTTCTTATTCAATTCTGCACTTTAATTTTTCCTGATATTAACTGCTTGGGTGAATATCTGTGGTTGATCTTTTTATCGTTGTTTTAATTCATTTTCTGCTGCACGTTATAAAAACATTTTCATAGTTATCGTGAAATTTTTAAATAACCAATTCACCCCCCCTCTTGGTTAGCCTTGGGACTAGTTCACTAGGGCTTAACATCCCTATCGAACTTTCAGAGTGTTCTTAGGCTATTCTATTGTGGGGAAATCCTTTAGGGTGTTTAATAAGAGGACGTTGGTGGTGAAAGAGATAACTCATGTGGTGTCTGATGAATGTTATCCTAAGGAGACTAGAGTTGAGGAAGAAGAAGAGGTAGGAGAGATTACCCAAGGAGTTGAAAATGCAAATCTGGAGGAAAGGGTAGAACCTCAAAATACTTTGCCTAGAGATTGGAGATATTCTTTGAGTCATCTTAAAAAACAGATCTTAGGAGACCCTTCTGAAGGTGTTAGAACTATGCATGGACTTATGAAGGAAGTAAACCATTCTTCCTTTATCTCAATGACTAAACCCACCAACATCAATCAAGCCCATTCATATAAATTTTAGATCTTAGCTATGTAAGAGGAATTGAACCAATTTGTAAGGAATGATGTTTGGGAGTTAATAGAAAGACCTAAGAATCAAAATATAGTAGGAACCAAATGGGTCTTTAAGAATAAGATGAATAATTCTGGTGTGGTGGTTAGGAATAAGGCAAGATTTATGGCTAAGGGGTACAACCAATAAGAAGGAATTGATTTTGAGGAGACCTTTGCCCCTGTAGCAAGATTGGAAGCCATTAGAGTCCTACTAGCCTTTGCCTGTTATAAGGGATTTAAGCTGTTTTAAATGGATGTTAAGAGTGCCTTTTTAAATGGGGTAATAAAAGAGGATGTCCTTGTAGAGCACCCCCAAGGTTTTGAGAGCTCTCAATATCTAAATCATATTTACAAATTAAAAAAGGCCTTATATGGATTGAAACAGGCACCCAGAGTTTGCTATGAGAGGCTTAGCACATTCCTACTAGAAAGAGAGTTTGTTAAGGGGAGCATAGACACCACCCTTTTTCATAGGAAAGTAGGAGATGATCTACTTATTGTCCAGATCTATATTGATGATATACTTTTTAGATCTTACGATAAAAATTTATGTGATGATTTTTCTAAGACAATGAGTAACGGGTTTGAGATGAGTATGATGGGAGAATTGTCCTACTTTTTAGGGTTTAGCATAAGGCAAATAGATGATGGAACCTTTCTTAATCAATTAAAATACACTAAGGACATTTTGAAAAAATATGAAATGGATAAAGACAAGCCAATCAACCCTCTCATGAGCTTCACGGTTTAGTTAGATAAGGATTCAAATGGGAAATCTATTGATTAGAAGAAGTATAGAGGAATAATTGGATCATTGCTTTACTTGACTGATAGCCAACCTGATATCATATTTAGTGTTTGCCTTTGCGCTAGGTTTTAAGTTGATCCTAAGGAATCCCACCTAACAAAAGTTAAGAGAATCCTCAGATATCTCTTAGGGATTCTAACCTTTGGAATCTGGTATCCTAGGTACAACACTTTTTTTGAGATTATTGGATATTCTATTTCTAATTTTGCAGGATGTAGGGTGGATAGAAAGAGCACCTCAGGAACATGCCAATTCATAGGATAGTCTTTAGTCTCCTGGTCCAGGAGAAAACAAAATTCTACATCACTTTCTATTGCTGAAGCTGAGTACATTGCCTTAGGAAGTTGTGTGGCCCAAGTCTTTTGGTTGAAGCAATAAGTTCTAAATTTAGGATTATCTGTTAGCGCAATTTCAGTTCTATGTGATAACACTAGTGCCATCTACATCTCTAAGAATCCTATCCAACATTCAAGAACTAAACACATTGACATAAGGCATCACTTCATTAAGGACCATGTTACAAAAGGGGACATTGAGCTACACCATGTAGCAACTGAAAATCAACTAGCTGACATTTTTACTAAACCACTGACTTTTGACTCATTCAGCATTTTGAGAGCCAGATTGTGTGTGATTGACATAAATGCATGACATTCGTGATTACTGATTTTTGAAGTTTCTATTTTTTAGTTTTTTTCTATTATTTTATTTTATTTGATTATCTATTTTCTATTTATTTTATTCTCTATTAATTTTCTTTTTGTTGTTGTTATTTTTCTGATTTGAGTATTAATTTTGATGCGATTTCCTACTTGTTCTTGATTTACTACTTTTCTTATAAATCAGATCACTGCTCACTACTACTGATAAACTGGATTTCTAACTGAGAGTTTTGCCTTATTTTTATTTGGCAGCTTGTAAGCAGTGATTGACTCCTCTGAATCTGTTAAAGAGAAGAAACGTTGATAATTATTTCTCTTCCTCTAACTCCTTTAATAGTGTACTATTTCTTTTGGATAAAAATCTTCTTCAAAATTAAAAAATTCATTTTTGAAATAGAGATCTATTTTATCTTCCTACAGTAATCTACCTCATATAAATAGTTTTTTCAAAGCTTTGAATCATTAGTATACTTTTCTTAATCAGGTGATTGCACTTATCATATGGAGTATGATTTTGTTCTATGAATTAATTCTCCTTATTATAGAGAGTGAGTTTTTTCTTCTCTTATGTCTGGAGGGTAATTTCACAACTAAGATTCTTTAACGATTATGGAAGGAAGCAAGTTTGCAAAAAGAAAAAAAATGGCCACAAAATGGACCAAAGATGAAAAGATACGCAATGACACTAAAAATTAATAAGATACAGAGAGTGTATTAAAAAATTAAAAAATGCGCAAAATGCGCCAAATAAATTGAAAAAGAGGCACAAAATGAGCTCACAAAGAAATAAGCTTTCTTTTCTTTCAAATCTTTAATTGTCTTAGAAAAATCCATGCACCACTTTATACTTTCAAAAGCATGAGATTGAAAATCATGATTTCTGATTCCTTACTTTATAATACTATTTTATTAGATATTTTTCTGGAACAATCCTTGAATGGATCTCTTTTCAAATCTAATTTCTTTCTTCTGAATTAGACTTTTATTTGAAAGGATTTTAAACCTGTAAGGTGTCCGAGGTAGGAGTTAGAAAAGTTGATTTTCATACTTTTTCTAGATTTCAACATTGTCAATTTTCTTCTTATCGGCTTTTGAATTGAAAACTAAGAAAAATTCTGATTTTCTAGAGCAGCTCGATTCAAAAAGAAAAAAATATTTTTGTTTTCTCATTTCTATTTTTCCTTAATTTCATTTGATTTTGATTTGTTTTCCATTTTTGTGTGTGTGTTTTTGGGATCCCTAGTCATTCCTCTCCATCCTTCACCTTTTTTAAATTTTGGTCACATCGTCTTGGATGATCCCCACATTGTGCTGGATGATCTAATCAAATCATCCCCATCATAATCCAACGGCTGATCTACACCAATTATTGGTGATCGTACTGGACGATCCACCTCATCGTCCTGGATGATCCACGTGGCAAAAGCTGGATGATTCAAATTTGCCCCAGTCGATTCATTTATTACATATCATCCTGGATGATCCACCTAATCATCCTGAATGATACCTTTAGTCAAAAGTCATCTAGCCTGTCTCCTCAGGACAATCGTTTGTGTCTAATCATCCTGGATGATATTTGATCATCCTGGATGATCTGATCACCTTTTTGACCAATCATCCTGTACAGCATTATTGCCTCTATCGTCCTGCGATCGTCCATCTATTTTTCATAACTCCTCTTTCAATCCTTCATCCAGTCATATTCTAATGGCTAGTGGCAAACGATCTAGTCATCTGCATGCTAGTTCCTCTCAGAAAAGTGTTGATCCCCGCTTTTCTGATGTAGCCGATCAGGCTACCTTCCTACTCTACCTTGACATGGGAATCACCCAATCCAAAATTATGAACCTCCGCGTCCTCACATATCCGATACTTGACCTTTTTTCCCACACTTCCCTCACCTTCATCTTGACCCTCACTTTTCCTTTTAGTTCTGAGCTTCTTCATGTTTTCTTCACAAATCTTCACATTGATTCATCTTACTCTGCTCTCTACTCCTTTATTAATCACTGCCCTGTCAAACTCATCACCCAAGACTATCACGATATTCTTCAACTTTCAATTACTGGCGATAAACTCCATCTTATGTCCTATGATCCTTATTTTAACTGGAGTGTCGCCAATCATTTTCTTTGAAACACCAATGCCTATTACCACGATAATGCCTGTTCTTCCCTAGTCAAGGATGCAATGACAATCTAGTATGTCCTTCGCTCCTCCATCATTCCAAAGGCTAGAGACTGCATTCACCATGATCACTTATTACATCATGGTCCATCATGATTTCAATGCCACTGACCTAATCTATCATTACATTGAACATCTCACTAGTATTAGGGATCTGGGCCACAGGAGACACCCCAACCTCTCCTTAGGCCACCTCATTGCCTATGCCCTTGAGACAAAGTACAATATATAATACCTAGTCCCATCTTATATGAATCCTTCCTTCTACTCCAATAACTCCTTCCATATTCTACACAATACATGACTTCTTCAGGAGCCCAGCATGGATGTTGAGGGAGAAGAGGAAGAAGTTGCTTCGGTACTCACTACACCTACCCCTCTCCGTATAGAGTCACCTCTTGATCACCTAGTTCACCAGTTTGACCAATGGGAGGCACATTTTGACTCCTATGTCGTTGCCCAGGAGCAGCAGCATGCTGAGGATGTCAATCGCTTCAATTCTTATGTAGCTCAGCAGCAGCAGCAGCATGATAAGGACATGTCCTATTTTGGCAAGCAGTTTGCCACTCTTCATAGCCTATTTCAGCCACCACCTCCTCCTCCATCTGATCAGGATCCCCCTTTTCACTAGTTTGTCTGTGTTTGATGTTTTGTGTTATTTTTTATACTATTTTCTTTTTCTGTGTCTATTTATGTTTTGTTTTCCTTTTTGAGATGTCAAAAGGGGGAGCAGTTTGTGTTGTTTGTGGGTCCTTGTAAAGTTTTTTTTCATTATCAATGGAAATATTATGTATTTTTGAATCAAATGTTCACCGTATTTACTTATTAAATTTTGAATTAATAAATGTTTTCAATCATAAAAAAGGGGGAGATTATTGTGAATCTAGTTTCAAGGACTATGATTTTGATGATAGCAAACCTTTCATTTCTGTTTGAGGTTTTAATCTTTCAGGTTCATAGGATCAACTGTAATTCAAGCCAGCTCAAGATCGACTCAATCTATTTTTATTTCAGGTTCAATGTACTTTTTCATTTTTCTTGAGTTAAATGTAATATAACGGATCCCCAATCTAAGTAACCTTGCACATACGCACTCAGGGGGAGAGTTTCAGTGAATTAGAGTTTCTGTTCAATTTTTGTTAAAATCATCCTGGATAATATTCACACCATCATGGACGATCCATTAAAAATAAAAACCCTAATTAGGGTGAACATGCTATTTCAGTCTGATTAAGCAGATCATCTTGGATGATACATACATCGTATAGGACGATATGCTAAAATTAGAAATTCTCAACAGCCAGATTAAGTTATGTGAGTTTATATTTTTAGAGATTTGGTCTAATCATCCTGAACGATACATGTATCATCCTGGATGATCCATTACAATCATACCTAAATTAGTCAGGTGATTAAGAAAAGTAATTAAGGTTTGATTGATTCGATCATATCATCCTAGACGATCGCAAAATCATCCTGGATGATACATACGAAATCCTTACCATCTAGAGCTATTTTACCTGGATGATCCAAGGAATGTGCCAGATGATATTCCTGATTTTAAACTAATCATGCAGGATGATATCAAAATCATCGTGGATGATCAGGTCATTTTGAAACTATCCAGCATGGTTTAGCTGTATGACCCAAGGAATCTGCTGGACAATTAGTTTTTTTGAACTAATCATACAGGATGATATCAAAATCATCCTAGATGATCAGGACATTTTAAAACCATCCAGCATGGTTTGGCTGTATGACCTGAGGAATCTTCTATTTTAATCTTTTTGAATTAATCATACAGGATGATATATGTTTCATCCTAGACGATCAAGTCATTTTCTTCAGATCATCCAGGCTTTTCTCCTGGACGTCCTGAGCTATCTTCTGGATGATATTCTTGGTTTGAACTAATCATCCAGTGTGATTGCAAAATTATCCCAGACGATACAAACAGAATTTGTCTTCTAATCATCCAGAAGAGCCAGATCGTCTAGGCCAAAAGGGTCTATTTTACACTAATCGTACAGGACGATCTACCAATTGTCCTAGATGATCGATGAAGACCAGCTGAGATTTAGGGAAATTTTTGAGCCCTCCTATTTAAGATCTTTTTTATTCAATCGTAAAATTCTTTTGCCACCTTCCTTGCTTGAGAGAACCTTGAGAGAGAGAGAGAGAGAGCTTAGGAGAGAGAGAGGATCTTATGAGGGAGAGTTTGTGAGGTGTTCATAAAGGTTGCTCTAAGAAAGGATCTGAGTCATCTTATTCGGTCATCATCTCTTATCTTGTTGGTGTCTCTATGGAAGGATTGTTTGTAAGAAGATCCAGGTTCTCTGCCTAGTTCAGGAGGAAGCGAAAGGAGTCCAGGTTCTCTGCCTGCTTCAGGAGGAAGCGAAAGGAGTTCAGGTTCTCTGCCGCATAAGGTTGGTGGAAAGGAGTTTTGTATAGGCTTCTCAGCCTTGATATGGGAGCAGAAAAAGAGTCACTTAGTGCTAGTGCAATACCCGGAGGGGAGGCTCCAGGAAGTGGAAGTAGGTCAAGTTGATCGAACCACTATAAAATCTGGTGTGTTCTTTCTGATTATCTTCTACATTTATTTTTTTATTGATGATCGTGTGATTGTGATTATTATCTGTTATTGTTGAACATCTGCACATTATCACAAAATTGTAATTATTTTAAAACATTCAAAAAGATTTTTTTAAATCATTTTTGCTCATTAATTTTTAAAATAGCCAATTCACCCCCCCCCCCCCTCTTAGTTAGCCTCGGGATTAGTTCACAAGGGCTTAACATCCCTAACAAACTTTCATGAGAACCTCATCCAGTATGATTAGTACAAATACATATCTAATCTTCTAGTATGACAGGTGACATTTAATTATCGTACCATGTAGGAGTCAGGTCATGCGATATGATCGTCTCTGATCATTCTATTCGATCTAATTGAACAATTTAGCGATAATTAAACTCCTAAACACAAGATCAATTTAGGCATGATTGTTATATATCATACAGTATGATGTATATTATACAGTATAATGCATATTATATGGTATGATTAGAACAAAATTTAAATTTTAAAATAATACTTAAATTATTATTAACAATTATTTTAATGATTATAATTGATTATCCTAAATAATATGGATCATACATTACAATTAGTTAAATCAATCTTGATCAACAGAGGTACCATAATTAGGGTTTTCTAGTTAACTGATACTCCAGTATGATATCAACTAGTATGCTTATTTCATTCTAAACCTTCACTCCACGGCTGGCTGGGCTCATAAGCACAACGGCCCTTTCTCTGGCAGGTGACTCCATAGAAATTCCATTCTCTTTTGTTCCCTTCATGGTTTATACTATAAATTGTTATTTATTTTGTGTTTCCTTTGCATTTAGTTTGTGTGTGCGCGTTCTTTTATCTTCTCCTAAGCCCACTAGGCCTTAGGTTTTGTTTGTTTTTCTTTTGATGGCGGGTGCTCCGTCTTCTCTAGCTCCAAGTCCTTAGGGCGTTCCCCCATCCCCTCCTGTTGCTTCTTTGAAAGGTTTTTTAGATAATGATGGTTGTAAAAATAAATCTCAGCCTTTTTATGATGTTCTTACTGGATCTAGTTCTTCGAAGGATCTTATATTCGACTTCACTAAATTAATGGCAAAAGGCTTTCCTGCTCTTTTAATGTCTGATGATGATATTCTCAAACTTGCTATCCCATTTCAAATCACTCTTGTTGGGAAGTTTTTGGTCCTATAACCTAATCTTGACGCTATTCATGTTTTTTTTAAGTTGAAATTATCTGGTAATTTTTTTATCAGTTTGCTCGATACTAAACATGTGGCAATTCAATTATCCAATGATCTTGTTTATAGTAGGGTTTTTGCTAGAAGAACTTATTATATTCTTAACTGTCAAATGAGGTTATTGAAATGGACACCTTTTTTTAATGTCAAAGAGGAATCTCCCATTGTTCCTAT
Organism: Dendrobium chrysotoxum; assembly: GCA_019925795.1. Classification (NCBI taxonomy): domain Eukaryota; kingdom Viridiplantae; phylum Streptophyta; class Magnoliopsida; order Asparagales; family Orchidaceae; genus Dendrobium; species Dendrobium chrysotoxum. Next base: position 15,113,389 of record CM034309.1, read on the forward strand.
TTGGATCTCTTTTCCTAATTTATGATTACTTTTTTTTAATTCCCATGTTCTTCATGCTTTGGGATCTATTTTTGGTAGGCCTCTTCAAACGGATCAAGCCATTGCCTCCTGTTCAAGGTTGTCAATGGCTAGGATATTGGTGGAATTGGATATCATGAAGAAGAATCCTAAAGACATTTGGGTTGAATCTAAAAATTTTGGATATTTACATAAAGTTGAGTTTGAAAATGCTCCAAATTGTTTTTTGCATTGTAAAGTTCATGAACATTTGATAAATGATTGTTTTGTTGCCTATCCTCAACTTAGAAAGGCAATATGACCCATAATATTGTGGTTGGACCTTTTAATGGAGAACCACGTGTGCTTGGTAATCATATTATTTATAAGGAAAAGGCTCAAAACATAAATTTGGAGGAACCAAAAGCTTCAGGTGATGACATAGAGATTGGCCCTTTAGATAATTCCTTAAGGAGTGAAGGAATTTCGGATAAGGTTGACAAAGATGGTCAATGTAATATTGAGAATATGGTTTCTATTGTGGATCAAGATTTACTTGTTGTGGGTAAAAATGGTGTAGGGAAATTGTGGATGATGCTCAAAATCATTTTATTTCTTGCACCTTGGTTAATTAAGGAATTGAGGATCATAATATAGATGAGAAAGAAGTGTCACAAGAAAATGACCAAAATGGTTGTGTTATTAATCAAGTTAGTGTGGATAAGTGTGAAAGTGAATCCGATTCCACTTCAAAAAACAATCAGATTACCAATTGGGATAAGGTTGAGGATATGCAAGAAGGAGAAATTGATTCTCATGATCCTTTTACTCCAAAGGATGATCTTAAGGGCTCCACTATTAACTCTATGTCAGCTCCTATTGGAAATGCTAACATTAGTATGGATGGTATTACTTCTGCTTCAAAAAAGAAGGGTAACAATAAGCATAACACGTTTGGAAATACCCCAAGGGTCACTAGAGCTTCTAACCAATCTTTTAATGGTTAATACTATCGTTTCGAATATTAGGGGTGTGGGTGGCTCTCTATCCAAGGATAGAGTTAAAAATTTGTGTAGAATTTATGACATTCACTTGGTTATTTTAATTGAGCCTTTAGTTTTTGCTACTAATTTTGTTTTTGTTCGCAATAATTTAGGTTTTGATTTTTCTTTTGGCAACTATAATAATAAAATTTTAATTGTATTACTAATGCTTCTGAAATAGTTAGAGGTAAGCCTCCTAATTATTATGCTATGGAGGATTTCAATTATATGATTATGAACTATAACCATCATGACATTAGTTTTTCTGGTAATGGTTTTACTTGGAATAAGGATGCTATGTGGCAAAGATTATATTGCATTCTTTTTAATGACTATTGTATTTCTTCATTTCAATCGACTCATATTGATCACTTAACCAGAACTTTATCTAACCATTCTTTTTTGTTGTTAAGCATTAATAGGAATAGTAGAAATAATTTTCAACCCTTTAGATTCCAAAATATGTGGCTGCTAGATGAAAATTTTTTGCAAATTGTGCAAAGTAACTTGTGTGCCCCCCTTTTCCCTTCTGATAATATTTTTGGTATGACTAGGTTTTGGTTTAAAATAAAAAGACTTAAGCAAAAATTATCTTGGTGGAATAAATGCATCTTCAAGAACATATTTACTAGTATTATGCTTGCTAAAAAAGGTGTTAAAATGATGATATGGTCTACATGCAGAATTCTTCCTTCAAGAACTTAGCCACTCTCAACGACACCAAGGCTATTTTGTTCAAACTTTAGGAAAAAGATGAAGCTTATTGGAGGCAAAAAGATGCTTCTAAATTTCTTATGGAAGGTGATCGCAATACTACTTTCTTTCATAACATTGTTAATCACACTAAAGTTAGTAGGCTAATTCATAGAATCACCTCCTGTGATGGTAATTTCATTCAAAACTCTAATTTAATTGCTGCCTCGGATGCTGAGTACTTTGAAAATGCTTTCAACAAAATTTTTTGCCCGGATTTTAATATTGATTTCTCATGTATTCCTTCTCTTATTTCTAAAGAAGATAATGTGTTGTTAACTAAAACTCCTTACGAGAAGGAAATTTGGCAAACTTTGAAAGATATGAACTCTTATTCGGTTTCCAGCACTGATGGTTTTACTACTAAGTTTTTTCAGGGTTATTATTAAAGAGGACCTCATCAATGCTATGGTGGATTTCTTTAGGGGAAATCCGATACCTAAATTCTTTACTTTCACTTCTATAGCTTTAATTCCCAAATCCAATGCCACTAATTTTTGGAATGATTACCGTCCCATTAGTTTATGTACTTTTTAATAAACTTATTGGCAAAATTATTATGGGGAGGCTTGCTTTAATTCTTCCTAAGATTATTTCTTTGGAACAAACTAGTTTCGACTACAGGGATCTGAATAAGTCATGTCCCAAAATGAATTTCCTTTACCCATACTCCCTATTTTGTTCAAACTTTGGAAAAGGTAGATCTATATTTGATAATATTTTACTCGCTCAGGAATTCGTTCATGATTTGCGTGCTAAGGATTTTGGCGGCAATATTATTTTCAAAGGTGATATTACTAAAGCTTATAACAATCTTATTTGGAAATTTCCTTATATTATTTTAATGCTATTTGGGTTCAATATGCACTTCATTAATCTTATTAAAAATATCATTAAACATTGTTACTTTTCTATTATTATTAATGGTAAGTCTCATGGATATTTCAAATCCTCACATGGTTTAAGACAAGGGGATCCTCTATCTCCTGCTCTTTTTAATATTGCTATGGAATTCTTATCTCGTGGTATTAGTAATCTTTTTAAGATTCACCCTACTCTGCAATTTAGAACAGGTGGTGGCTTTTCTACTACCCATTTGAGCTTTGCAGATGATTTTATTATTTTCTCTAATGCCTCAATTAAAATGCTTAATATTTTGTTCAAATTTCATAACTTATTTCAGCTTGCTAGTGGTTTAATTTTTAACCCTTCTAAAAGCTGTTTTATTCCTACTAAGTCTACATCTCATATGCGGGTTATTAGTATTGAAAGAAATTTGGTTTAAAAAAGAGTTGTTTACCTCTGAAGTATTTGGGAGCTCCTCTTTAGAAGGGTAAGAAATGGTCTCATTTATTTGATGATATTTTCATTAATATTCATAAGAAACTTTCTTCTTGGGCATTTAATTTCTTTCTTTTGGAGGTAGGGTTATTCATATTAAACATGTTATGTGTTCTATTCCTATTTACTTAATGCATACTGTGTGCCCTACTTTAAATATTTGTAGCAGAATTGAGATTTTATTTAACAAATTTCTTTAGGGTGCTAAAGATGGTAAACATGTTATGTTATGGGGTTCTTGGAGTAATTATTCGGGAGCAGTGAATGAGGGAAGACTAGGCTTTAAATCTTTCATGGATATGACCAAGACCTATAACCATAAATTATGGTTTACCTTTAGATCTAAAAAAGGATTATGGGCCAAGTTCATGGTTTCTAAATATTGTGTTGGGAATCATCCTTTGAATTGTATTTTCAAATAAGGGGACTCCTTTAATTGGAAAAGATTATGTAACATTAAGTGGGAAGCTAAAGAGTTTATTCAATGGGGTATGGGAGCTGGCAACTTTTTTTTTGGCAAGATAAATGGTTGGGTAATTTATCTATTGACAATCTTTTATACACTCGCTCTAACTCTGCTTGCAAAGTAAAGGATTTTATTATTAATGAAAGCTGGAATATTTATTTATGTATCAATTTTGTGCTTGATTTTATTATTAAGTTAATTCTCAATATTTATATTAATTTGGAAAATGAGAATTGCATTTTGTTTAATGGTTCTAATGATGGTAACTTTTCTACGAAGCAAGTTTGGAATTCTATTAGACAAGTGCTCCCTAAAGACTCACTTTATTTTGCTTTTTGGCATGCTAGCATACCTACTTCCTACTCTTTTCTTCTATGGAGGATTTTGCACAATTACTTGCTTTTGGATTCTATTTTATTAAGAAAAGGTTTTTATATTGTCTCCAAATGTCAATGCTATTACCATATTGAGAATATTAATCATGTGTTCATTTAGGGCCCAATTACTATGTAAGTTTGGCATCACTTTGACAACCTGTTTAATGTGCTTACTACTACTGGGTATAATTCTATTACCAATCTTTTTAGGGAGTCATTCATCTCTGATAAAGGTCATATTAGGAATATTTTTTCTGTTATTATTTGCTAGATTTTATAGAATAGTAGGAATGAATCTAAGCATGAGGAAATTAAAATGAATGCTTTAAGTGTCATCTCTAAAGTTAAGAATAAAATTCATCAACTATTTGTTGTTAATTTACTTAACTCTGATTCCTTTAAAGGTTTTTTTTTCATGTGTCTTGTGAGTTTGGCTTGGTTTTTAGTCCTCATCTTCTTAGCTGTAAAGATAGTGTTATTTATTGGAGGAAGCATGTACAGGGATGTTCCAAACTTAATACTGATGGCTCTTAGAATAATTTGAATGTGGGTTGTTGTGGCACTATTCAGGATTCTAATGGTTTTGTGATTGTGGCCTTTGAGGGTACCTCTAAGGCTAATACTACTATTCAAGCTGAAGTTGAGAGTCCTCTTTATGGCATTCAATTATGCATTTCCTTAGGCATCACTAATATTTGGATTGAAGTGGATGTTATGCTCTTTATTCATTATCTTGATGGTAATATATTCTCAAATCCTACAAATTTTTATATGTTAAGAGATATTAAGTATTGGCTTTCCTTCATTACTTATTATATTTCCCATATTTTACGTGAAGGTAATGTTGTTGGTGATGCATTGGCTAAAATGGGTTGTAACTTGTCTAGTTTCATTGAATTCTCTGAACATTCTCTTCATAAAGAGATCAAAGGTTTGGCTAGATTAGATCAGTGTGGCCTCCCTTATATTCATTTTAATTAGTTGTGTTTTGTTTTGGTTGCTACTGGTCTTTCTTTGACTAGTTTTTGTCAGCTTAGGTTTTATGACTTTCTTTCAGTATGTTGCAACTGTGTTGTCTTGTTCTTCGTACTTAGAATTTCATGATTGCTATTAGTATTGTTGACAAGGTTTGTGCCATGCTTGGCTTTATTGGTATTCTAATTTGAACCTTAATGGTTTTTCATCTTATCCATGGATCTATTTTATTTGGAAAATTTGGTTGTGTCATGACCCTTTGGTTAACCTTGCAGGCTTTATGGACTCTAGTTTATATTTTAAGTGGTCCCTTGTGGCTAATTTGAATTTCTAATTATTTAATGAGTCTTGGATGCTTAATTTTTTGTTTTTTTTAGAATCTGGGTGATGGAGCAAGGAATCACATCATTGTTGTAGCCATCATAAATGTTTTGAACATATGCTGGTATGTTTCTTCTGCTACTTCTACGAATGATGTGTTTAGTAATCTGTTGTTTGCCCAGATTGAGGTTTTTAGGTTTTAGCAGATTCTTATTTTCTTATCTTAATAAGGCTCGTATTGAATGTAGAGGGTTGATTTCTTGTCGTCTTTGGTTTGGCAATATGCATAACAACATTCTTTATTTATATTTCATTGCTAACTATTGGGTTTGGCCTATTTCAAGCTATAATGAGAAAACTAGTTAAGTTGTTCAATACTAGTTGTGCTGCTCATCTACTCCCTGGGTTATTCTGAATTGGGTTTCTGTTAGTTTTCTTCTCTATCGTGCCTATTGGGTGAGTCCATCTGTGTTTTACACGTACATTATATGCTCTATCTCAGTGTTGGTCATTTTTATACTGAGGGATTTTAAGGCTTTCTTTCAGTCTATCAGGAACTTTTGTTGGGCTATTCGGGTGAAAGTGTTTGGTTGTGTGCTATTTTTCTGTTCACTCAGTTGTGTTTCCTTCTATTCCAGTGACACTTTTTTATGTAGGATCTTTGTGAGCCTACGTGGGTTTGGGTGTAAATTGGAGTGGCAATTGAGTGTTGTGTACGACAACATCACTGATAATACATGCCTGATCTTGTATGGAAATCCTTTTTGTTTTGGCATTTTTGGTTCTAATGATTCTACTTGGCTATTTGATTACTCTTCTGATTATTGTTGTCTTTTCTATCTAAGTTTTGGTAATTGGTCTTGGCTTTCTGCTGATGTTTATTTATGCTATTGGAATGTGATGGTGGTTATCAATTGTGCTGATTTTCCTATTGTTGGTCGTGCCAGTCCTCAAAATTGCAATTGGTGTATTTACTATTATATTATTTATTTGGCCTTGTGTTCTAGTGAGGGAAGTGCTGCTTCTTGTGGTGTTGTTGGTTGTGCTATGCCTGGTTACTGTAGTTGGTCTTGGCTCTCTGGTACTTTTTATTTATGTTGTTTGTTGTTATTTTTCCAGTGGTTTGTTTGTAACCTTTGTGGGTATTACTGCTATGTTACGTTATAGTGTTTGTCTCCATATTATTTAAATCATCTTTTTAGTAGCTGGCACACTATTATCCTTTTTAGTGGTGTTTCTCTGGCTATGTTTAATAGGTCTTGTTGGCAGAATTTTAGAATCTTTCTTTTACCTTTGATTAGTGTGATTAGTGTTATATGTGTTGTTGCATTTACTGTTTTCCATAATGTTATCACTACTTCCTTGCGTAGTGTCTTGATCGTGGATATTTGCTAGAAGGGCTAGATTTTGTTCTGTATCTTTGTGCTGAAGGATTCTTGGGGGGACTGATTGGTTAATTTGCCTTTTATTATCTATACACTAGTTGTTATATGGTTCATATCCTATCTTTGCAGTTCTTTTGTAGTGTTTTCTTTGCAGGTTAGTTTTTCCTTCTCTAATGTGTTGCAAGGATTTTCTTTGGACTCATGGCCTCAATTAGGTGATATGATGCTGATGTTCTGGAGTTCTGCTGATGGATTTTTTTGGCTTTTGGATTTTTTGGGTGGAGAGCTACAGCTTCAAGTTTATCAAATGAGCTTTCCCGATATTGGGGTGATGGCTTCTTGCCACCCTAGAATGTACTTAGGTTTCATTGTATTTTGTGTTAGTAGAGATCCTGAGCTTACAGGTTTTATTTTGACTTTTTTGGTAGCCCTTTGGAGCAGTAGAGACCTCGGGGTCCCTCTTAAGGCCTTGTAATTTTAATTTTTTATCAAAGCGTAGGCCCCTTTGTGGGTTTCCACTAAAAAACTACTCCAATATGATATAAATTGTACTGTACGATTAGTTCAAAAAATAGAAATTTTTCTAACTCACTAGCTCACTCCCTTAAGTGTGTATGTGCAAGTTTACTTAGCTTTATATCCACCATGAAATATATTTGAATCGAGAAAGGTAAAATGTATAAAAAGATTGAGAAATATAGACTTTATTCCTAGTCTACCCAGTCTTGAGCTAATCGAGGTTACAAGTGAGCTGTAATCCAAAAATGTTTGTGAGCAGGGCAAAATATATATGCAATAGATTCAAATAGTGAAATATCCATTAATGTTTCTTATCATCAAAATCACAAGACTTGGGTCCAAATTCCCTTTTTTATGATGGCAAATATTGTTTTTTTAGGATTCAAGAGTGTATTGCTACTCCCTAAGCTCCCCCACACAAAGTGAATCTTTCAAAATTAGGGGAGGTGTCATTTTTTTTAATTTTTTTAATGTTTTAATTATTTAAAAAAAAACACACAATAGGCGAACAGAAAAAATTAAAAGATAAACATGGAATTTAACATTACAAAGCAAAATATAAGCTCCCAACATATACTACTCCCCTTTTTGACATCCCAAAAAGAGGAGGAAACAACATTAAACAAATAGGAAACTAAAAAATTAGAAAAGTACACAGATCACAAAATAAAAAAGAAACTAAAACAAAGAGGGTTCCTGATTAGATAGAGGTGGAGGTGGTGGTGGCTAAAAGTACTTATAGACTAAGGCAAATTGGTTTCCAAACCACACTATATATTGATCATGCTGCTACTGTTGCTGGGCTACGTACTGATCGAAGCGAGCTAAGTCATTCTCATGTTGCTACTGCTGCTTAGCTACGTAGGCATCAAAATAGAGCTCCCACTGATTAAACCTCGGGACCAGCTGATCGAACTGATTTTACTGGATGATAAGAGCAGGTACTGGAATAGGTCCTCCCTCTTTAACTACAGACTCTTCACCATACAGTGAACATTATGACAATGAGCACAATGAAGGATAAGGAAGGAGTTATTTGTGTAGTATACTAGGAGGTGATGAGGTGGTGCAAGATACTGAAAGTTGTATTTTATTTCAAGGGAAAAGGTAATGATATATCCTAAGGCTAGATTCAGCATTCTCTTATGGTGAAGATCTCTAATGATAGTTAGATTTTCAAGATAGCGGATAATAAGGTCAGTTGCATTACAGTTAATTTGGGTCATTACGAAATAGGTTGTAAGATAAAGAATAAGAGTAATGTTGATTCGATCACCGGCTTAAGGAATGATAGAGTTTCTAAGTATGTGCTGGATGATGTAGGCATCCTGAACTAGAGTGTTAACCTGGGCGATGTGGTATCTAGCATTGGATTCCCTAAGGGTGGTGTTGGTAGGGATCCAATCAAAATCAGGATTTACAGCTATAACATGAATTTTTTCACAATTGTGGAAAGATGTAGAAAGTCATGGAAGTCTTAGTAGGTAATCTCTACTGGTTCTCTATTAACATAAGATTGGAGGGCAGTACCCCCACTATTGATTCTAAGACTTGCAAAAAATTCAAGAAACAATTCAGAATTGAAAGGAAAAGTAAGAGAAATAATAAAAGTGAGAGTGGTATGGGCGAACAGTGGTAGTACTTGAAAGTTTAGATCCTCCTGTTTGATGACTTCGGAGGGAGTAATTCCAGCATTCTTATATTTTTTTTAGGCCTATTCATCAACGACCTCAGTAAATGTAGGATCTACTTGACGTCGGGAGGAACTCCCAATGAGTGCTTGAGAATGCTTTCCTCCACCCATTGCCAAGATTTAGAGCTCAAGCGAGAGGGGAGAAGAGTTGGAAGGATTGGAGTGAAGAATAGAGCATAAAGTTGGTCTTTTAGATAGAATTGGCCAGATCATGGGCAATTAAGTACAATTAATTTGCCCGATCCAATCCAACCAAAAAGTCAGTCTCGTCATACAATATGAATAGAATCATACTAGATGATTAGAGACAAGGCGGTTATCCAGAGGAGTCAATCTGGACGATTGTTGACTAAATTGATCATCAGTATGAATATGTGTTCATATTTTACAATATGATATTTAATATCATACCAACCAAAATAAATTTTGAAAGTTCATGAGGGTTGTTTAACCTCTAAGAACTAGCCTGAGGCTAACCAGGAGGGGCGTAAATTAGTAATTTAAAAAATTATTTAATAAAAAGAAAATCTTTTTATACTTTTTCAAACACAAAGTTTAGATGATTTCAATAATGGATGTGGAAGCGAATAAATTCACAATCGAAAAACAAATCAAAGTTGTCAACCATAGAAAAAATAAAAGTGTGGAAAATAATAAGAATGAACACACCAGATTTTTTAGTGATTTAGTCCAATCTGACCTAAATCCACTGCCCGAAACCCTCCATTCCAGGTATTGCACTAAAAGTAGTGTATCTCCTTTTTCTCCCTTAGCAAGGTGAAGAAGCCCTTACAAAATCACTTTCACCTTCTTGGTGTGGCAGAAAACCAAAAATTTTTACAGCCTCCCAGTGACAGCAGGGAACCTTGAATCTTTCACACTCTCCAGGTGATGGCAGAGAACCATGAATCCTTCATCTCCCTCCTAGAGATGGAAAAGAACCACAGACCTAGTGTTATAGAAAGTCATCATGGAACCTCCAAAGGATCAAGGTAGAAGCTTGAAGAAGACGACCAAGAACTTTGCTTGGAGTAACCTTGTGAAGCTCTCCCAACTCCCGCTTATAAGAATTATCCCTCTCTTCTCTCCCAAAGCTCTCCACAACTCTCTCTCTAAGCTCCCTCTTAAGACTCTTGGAAATAAAAGAGTTATGTAACATAAGAATTAGAGAAGCTTAAATAGTGGGCTTCATGAAACCCTAATTTTTAAGAGAGTTATCTTCTGTTCGTATTGTATGATAAAAATATCATATCGTATAATTTTTAAGAGAATTTTTTTAATTATATATATATATATATATATATATATATAAAATAAATTAAAAAATAGATGATAACAAAACACTTACCATAAAGAGAAGCAACCAAACACTCCCCCTTTTAACATTATAAAAGGAGAAATAAGGAACACACTAAGAAAGAAAAAAATACAGGAGATTATAGCAAAGAGATACAAAAGAATTAAAAAATACAACCATAAACAACAAAACTATTTCCCTTTTAAAAGACAACAACACTATAGCAACCTTGAGCAGTTTCATAATGTAATAAACTTACCCTCAAATTAAAAGGTTATGTAAGAAACTGTAGTGACTTTACTGTAATGAAAGGATTATGACTCAAGCTTTTATAACCCTGGCTCAAGATCTCTACAAGTTAAAGTCTTTAAAACAAAAATCTAATTCAAGAATTCAACTTAGAGAAGGAAATTTAAACTTTTCAATCTTCTAGCATAAAATATGTTCATTATAATGCTATTGCAAGAATGGTGAATCAAGAATTATTAATATTTGTTTTTCAAGTATCAAACATATCAGAAGACACTTGGGATTTCTAAGATTCAAAGATTTACAAGAAGAAAAAGCTAATTTTAAATTGGGCTCATTTTCTACCTCTTTACCTGTTTGTAGTGCGCTTTGTGCATCTTTTGATTTTGATACACTTTATGCATCTTGCAATTTATTTGGAGAACAATGCGCATCTTTTAGTTTGGGCTCATTTTATGCCTCTTTTTATTTTTGCAAATTATCTTCCAAATACAAGAAAAGAAAACTCACTCTCTTATAGAAGGAAGAATAATTTACAAAGGAAACCTGATCCTCTAACAGGAATGAATAGCCTGATTAAGAAAATAATGACTTGCATTCAACAAATTGCAAAAGACATTTCCATGATATATATAAAATGTTGAAGGATGAAGATGTTTTCATTTCAAAATCCAAATTTCAATTTGATTTAGATTTTAGTTTAAAAAGAAATATTCCCACAAAGAATAAGAAGGGAAAAAGATACTCATGAATTTTCATCCTTTTAGTTTTCGATGAGTCAACAACATTTTACTTAAACTTTGTAAGTAGGATTAGAGGTAATTTTTATTACATACAGAAAGAGTCACATCATACAGTATGTGATTATTCATACAGTATGATCTTATTTGTACAGTAGGAGTTTATTCGTACAGTACAAACAAAAAAATCATTGCTATATTTGCTCAGGGAAAGAATATAACAACAAACTAAAACTTTTACTTGAAAGAAAGGAATAAAAAAATACACAAAATATTTTTTAAAGAAAGAAAAATAAACACAAAAATACAAACATAGAAAAAAATGACACACGCACTCTAATACATAGGAGGATCCTGATCAGGTGGTTGTTGAGGAGGTGGAAACTATTGGAAGAACTGGTGAATGGAGGAGTACTGCAGTTGGATTGTGTCAATTTGATCCCTGAACCAATTCATTACATAGGAGGATCCTGATCAGGTGGTTGTTGAGGAGGTGGAAACTATTGCAAGAACTGGTGAATGGAGGAGTACTGCAGTTGGATTGTGTTAATTTGATCCCTGAACCAATTCATTTCATTTTCATGTTAGACTTACTATTGATCCAGGTGTGTCTCGAGCCTATCAAAATGCTGAATCATCTCCTTATATGAGTAGCGATGAGGAGGTGGTATAGGTGTAGGATCAGCTGAAGGGGTAGCATCTCCCTCTTTATAAAACATTGGCTCTTCTGGCTCTTGTTCCTTATGAAAGAGTATACGAAAAGAGGCATCCGTAAAGAAGATTAGGTGGTTGTTAGGAGGAGCAGAATATGTGAGATTTTATATTTTTTTTCTAGTATGTTCCCAATGACATGTCCTAGAGAATATTTTGTTTTCTTCTAGTGGATTGGAGTTGAGTAGTAGTAAGGTTATAGATGTAATCAATTAATATTTGGGCATCATCCATTTGGGTATTTGACATGATGAAATATGTGACAATTGAAAGTAAAGGTGTAATATCTACTAGATCTCCAGCTTTAGGGATGATTGAAGTTCTGAGGAGGTGCTGAATAACCCTGGCATTTTGATTAAGGGTATAAACTAAGGGTTGGTGGTAGTTCACAACAACATTTCTAGGAATAAGATTTACAACACTCAGTCAAAATCATATCTGGAGGTCATAGCAAGTGGTCTATTACCTTGGGTGTTTAATTGAAGTTCAACCCCTATATCTTCCTTGGTTTTTTCAAAATTTCGGTAGCAGACACGGGAGGTCATGATAATAGCATCCCCACTGATTCTAAGATTGGCTAGGAATATGTAGAGGATTTCAAAATGAAAAGGATAGGCTAAGGTGAGAAGGAATTAAAGTGCTGTTGAATTGAATAGATATATTATTAAAAAGTTCAGTGCTTATTGGTTGAGAAGCCTAGAGGGAGTGATTTTGGCTTCTTTGAACTTATAGTAGGCTGCTTCATCAGAAGCTATCAAAAAACGTTCGTTCATAGGATGGCGAGAGGAAGAACCACCCTAGGTTTGGTGACTATATTTTCCAACGCCAGCCATTGCTCAAAATCAAGAAAATAGAAGGTTTAGAGAGTCTGAGGTGAGTGATGAAAATTGATGAAAACTTTCTAATTTATAAAATTCAAGCTGATCATATAGTATGATTTTACGAAATCGTACCAACCTAAATAAATTCATCCCAAACTAGAGTTGACACTTGTATCATCCAGATGATTAGGTGTTCATACATTATGATTGTCAATGATAAATAAAATTTGGATCATTTATTAAGCCAAAGGTTTTGATCTGTGCAGTGCTGTGCATATAATATAATCCGAAAGATATTTGTATAGTGCGATATAAGAAAAAATGATTTTGCATGAAAGTTGTGAGGTTTAGTGAAGTGATGTGTGAGGTGATCAAAAAATATCTTTAAAAGGCACTAAACAATAACAAAAATTTCAAAAAAAAAAAATAAAATTAAAGAAAAAAAATAATGAAAGGATAAGCATAAAATAGAAAATAATAATCAGATCTCAAATTTTCAAGCATGAATATATATGACACCTAACCTGGTTCTTATGGTGCTGAAGGTTTCGAAAGCTAACAGTTTTTTAAAGTTATCTGTAAGCTGATTTTTAATGGCTACTTGATGTAGTTCTATGTCTCCCTTGGTAATATGGTCCCTAATGAAATGGTGCCTTATATCTATATATTTGGTCTTGGAGTGTTTGATTGGATTCTTTGAATTATATATAATATTAGTGTTATCACATAAGATTGGAATGGTGTCTACAGGTAGTCCTAAATCTAAAATTTATTGCTTTAACCAAATGACCTGTATCACACAACTTCCTAAGGCAAAGTATTCAGCTTCTGTAGTGGACAGGGCTACTGAGTTCTATTTTCTGCTGGACCAGGAGACTAAAGATTTTCTTATGAATTGGCAGATTCCATAAGTGCTTTTCTTATCAACCCTTCATCCAGCAAGTCTAAATCAGAATTTCATATGATTTTTAAGGAATTATTATGCCTAGGATACTAGTTTCCTATGTTTTGGATTCCTAAGAGATATCTAAGGATTCTCTTAATAGTAGTCAAGTAGGAATCTTTTGGATCAGCCTGAAATCTAGTATAGAGATGAACACTAAACATAATATTAGGTCAGCTAGCAGTTAAGTAAAGATGTGATCCAATTATTCTCCTGTATTTCTTTTGATCAACTAATTTTCCACCTGATTCCTTATCCAACTGAACTGTAGAGCTTATGGGAGTGTTAATTACCTTAGCTTTATCCATTTCATATTTTTTAAGGATGTCCTTGATATATTTTGATTGACTAATAAAAATTCCATCATCCTTTTGCCTTATACTAAATTGAAGAAAGTAGTTCAGTTTTCCTATCATACTTATCTGAAACTCCTTACTCATTATTTTAGAAAATTCATCCCATAGCTTTTTATCAAAAGATTTAAATAAAATATACTCAACATAGATCTGGACAATGTGTATTTTTTCTCCTACTTTTTTAAGAAAAAGGGTGGGGTCTACGCTCCCCTTAACAAAGGGTATATCTAGTAGGAATATGCTTAGCCTTTCATACCACGCTCTGGGTTCTTATTTAAGTCCATATAATGCCCTATTTAATTTGAACACATGATTGTGAAATTATTAGTTTTCAAAGCTTGGCAGTTGTTCAATATATGCATCTTCTTTTATTACCCAATTCAAAAATGAACTTTTAACATCCATTTGATGCATTTTTAATCCCTTAAAGCAGTCAAAAGCTAGTACCACCCTTATGGCTTCTAGTCTAACTACAAAGGCAAAAGTCTCTTCAAAGTCAATCCCTTCTATCTAATTGTAACCCTTAGCCATTCATACTGCTTTGTTTCTAACCACTGCTTCATAATCATTCCTTTTATTTTTGAAAACCCATTTTGTTCTAATAATACTCAGGTCCTTAGGTCTTTTAACTTACTCCCAAATATCATTTCTAGCAAATTAATTTAGTTCTTCTTGTATGGCTAGGATCCAGAATTCATTATATAGTGCTTGATTTATGTTTGTGGGTTCAATCATTGAGATAAAGATAGAGTAGTTCACTTCTTTTCCAAGTCCAAGCCTAGTTCTGACACCTTCAGATAGGTCTTCTAAGACCAATTCTTAAATACGACTTAAAGAATATCTCCATTCTCTAGGCAATAAATTTTCAATTTCTACCCTTTCTTCCAGATTTATAGATTTTACTCCTTGGGTGACTTTAACTACTTCTTCTTCTTCCACCCTAGACCCTCAAGAATTATTAGATTCATCAAAAATGTCATGAGTGGTCTCCACTACCACCAGTGTCCTTTTGTTAAAAACTCAAAAAGCTTTTCTAACATTTGAGTATCCTAGGAAGACTCCTTCATTAGATTTTGGATCAAACTTTCCTAATAGAGATTTCCCATTATTTAGAATGAACACTTTACATCCAAAGACATGAAGGTAAGAGAGGTTGGGTGTCATACCCTTAAGAATTTTATAGGGTGTCTTGTTCAGCTTGGATATAATATTAACCCTATTCAGAATATAACAGACTGTGTTTATTGCTTCTACCCAAAAGTATTTAAAAAGTGAAGTACTCAACTAACATGGCTCTAGTGACTTCTACTAAGGTCCTATTCTTTCTTTCAGCTACCCCATTCTGCTAAGGAGTTTTAAGAGCTAAAAATTATGATCTATCCCTTGCTCCTTATAGTAGGATTCAAATTTCTCATTCTCAAACTCGCAACCATAATCACTATGAATTGTTAGAATTTCACAAACTAGCTTCCTCTAAATCCAAGTGGAGAATGATCTAAATTCCTCGAATGATTCACTTTTATGAGATAGGAATCTAACCCACGTAAACCTCGAGTAATCATCAATAATCACATACCCAATGAGTTTCTCTCGTAGGCTTATAGTGCTAACAGGTCCAAAAAGATCGATGTGAAGAACTTCTAAAGGTTTGCTAGTGTTAATGTCCTTGATTGAGTGGAAGGAGGATTTGACTTACTTTCCTAACTGACATGCATCACACAAGTGGTCCTTAGTGAACTCTAGTTTGGGTATGCCTCTCACTAAGTTTTTTTGGGTGATTTTTCTAACATTGTTCATGCATGCATAACACAATCTCCTATGCCATAACCAGGATTAATTAGTAATAGTTTTTAGGTAAATAGAAGCAACAAATTTAGCATTATTTAAATCAAGCATATAAACATTATTGATTCTTTTTTTTCTGTAGTGCAATATTTCCATTTAAGTCTCATACAGCTAGTAGACAAAAATTTAATGTTGAAGCCTTTATTATAGAACTAGCTTATGCTAAGCAAATTATGTTTTAAGCGATCTACCAATAAAATATTTCAATAAGAAAATTTTTTGAGTTGCCAATTATACATGAGCCCACCACTCTCCTGGTGGTGTTATCTCCGAGTGCCACCTTGCCTCCTGCCCTGGCCTCCAGCAAAATGAATTAATTTGCATCTCCAGTTATGTGCCTTAAACATCCGCTGTCCAGGTTCAACATGCTCTCACAAATCCTTTTATGAGAGCATCCCTACAAAATCTTGAAAGATTAGATTTAGGAACCCAAATAATTTTAGGTTCCACCTTATGAATTGAAGAATGAGATGCATGCATGCTATGTTGTGGTATATGTAATTTTGGTCACCACACTAAATATATTCTATGGAGGATAGTGAAAGAGTTGGAGATATGTCCTAGCATGCCACAAGAAAAATATCTAATACCAGTAAAAGAATTTACTAATCTATGTGGGTTATAATGCCTCTTCCTAGGTTTGAATGCATGCTATGTTTATGGTTTTTAAAATTTTGTAAGTGAAGGTGGTGTTTTGTTTTCTTTAAAAGCAGTTAATTTCACTTGCATTGAATTGTTTGCACTTTCAAGAATTAAATTTTCAAATTTTAAATCATGCTCACTACTATCTAATTGAGATACAAGAGTCTTTAGTTCTTTGAATGCATTTTCTAATTCAATATGTGATATTTTTAAGAAATCATGTTCAATAGTTAAATCAAGATGCTTCTTGTTTAAAGTATCAAATTCATCTAGTAAAGCCATATGAGTACAATCTAAAGTAGAATGATCTTTCCTAAGGCATTCATAGTCTTTTTGCAGTTTTAAAAAAACAGAATTCAAGCTTGTACACATTTTCTTGAGCTTCTTATATGCAATCTAAAATTTTTCAAAAACTTTAAATAGTTCATCATAAGAAAGCTCACATACCTCCTCTTAATTAGAATGATGAAGTTGATTATGCACAAGTTGGTTACCTCCCCTTCTGCTTCTATTTTAAACGTGTCTGAAGCAGAGTCAGCCCAGAAAGTCTTCTAAGTCCTTTGCTTGCCCTTCTTGAACTTAGGTTTTTCTTCACCATTCTCTTTGACAGGGTGAGTTTTTAGATTTGTGTAATCTGACTTCTAGTGCCCAGGCTTCCTGCATTTAAAATAGATGATATTAACAGAAACTTTAGAATTTTTTTTAGCTTTACCTTTGCTCCATTACTAACGATGCTTTTGCTTTTTCCTTAGAAAGCTCTTGAATTACCTTATCATCATTGTTATGTCATCGTCATCCTCAGGTGCAGAATTATCACTATCAGAATCATTGGCCTTTAAGGCTACAGTTTTCTCCTTTCTCTTTTCACCTGCATCAAATTGCCTTTAACTCACTCCTTGCTTGTAGGCAATGAGTGATCCAAGTTATTAATGGAGTAAACATCTAGATCCTTAGATTCAGTAATAGTAGTGATTTTTGCATTATAAAAAGTAGGTAGACAATGTAAGATTTTGATAACTTTTTCATAGTTAGTAAGTTATCTCCCTCAAGTACGCAAAGAAGTAATAATCTGAGTGAACCTAGTATATATTTCATAGATTGATGCACTTGGTTTCATAGAAAAGAGTTCATGGTCATGGAGCAGTATGTTCAACTTCGATTATTTTACTTCATTTATTCCTTCATAGGTTATGTAAAGTTTATCCAAAATTTCATTTCTAGTTGTGTAAGTAGATACACGTATGTAATCTTTAGATTTTAATACACAGAAAAAAATAGTTTAAATATTTAGCAATTAATTAGGCTAGAACTCTATCTTCTATGCTTCATTCAGAAAAAGAAAATTCACTTTTCATGCCATTATCAAAATGTGAAGGTGCAAATTATCCTTCTTGAACTAACATCCACATGCAATAATCTATAGATTGCAAAATAGTAGACATGCAAATTTTTTAATATTCAAAAGGAATATTATCAAATAATGGTGGTTTTGTGATTGAATATCCTTTCATGGTATTATGATTTCCAAAGTTAGTCAATGATCATTTTTCAAAAGTTTTCTAAAACATAATGTTTTAATCCCGTTCTAATACCACTTGAAAGTTTGTGAATGTTGTTAAACCTCTAAGTATCAGCCCGAGACTAACCAAGAGGGGGGTGAATTGGTAATTTAAAAATTGTTTAATAAAAGGAAAATCTTTTTATACTTTTTTAAATACTAAATTTAGATAATTTTAATAATGAATGCAGAAATAAATAAATTCACAATAGCAAAATAAATCAAAGTTTTCAAGCAGGTGGTAAACCATAGAAAAAATAAAAGTGTGGAAAATAATAAGAATGAACACACCAAATTTTATAGTGGTTCGACCCAATCTGAACTACATCCACTCGCCAGAACCTTCTGTTCGAGGTATTGCACTAAAAGTAGTGTCTCTCCTTTTGCTCCCTCAACAAGGAGGAGAAGCCCTTACAAAATCACTTTCACCTTCTCTGTGTGGTCGAGAACCAAAAGCTTTTACACCCTCCCGGTGACGACAATGAACGTTGAATCTTTTACACCCTCCAGGTGATGGCAGAGAACCATGAACCCTTCTTCTCCCTCTTTGAGATGGCATAGAACCATGGACCTAGTGCTGTAAAAAGTCTTCTTGGAGCGTTCAAAGGATCAAGGAAGGACCTTGAAGAACAAGATGAAGAACCTTGCTTGGAGTAACCTTGTGAAGCTCTCACAACTCCCCCTTACAGAAACTCTCCCTCTCTTCTCTCTCAAGGCTCTCCTTAACTCTCTCTCTCTAAGCTCTCTCTCAAGACTCCTGCAAGCAAAAGATTTTTTTAACGCATGAATTAAAGAAGCTTAAATAGTGAGTTTCAAGAAACCCTAATTTTTAAGAGAGTCATCTTCTATTCATATGGTATGATACAAACATTATACAGTATGATCAGTACAAAATTAGACTCATTTAGTACCATGTGAACAGTCATTCAAAAGAACTTTTCAAACCTCATAACACTTCATACTGTATGATCGTAAGATCATTTGGTACAAACTATAGAAATTCCTTCTATTCATTTGAGATGACTTCTAAGAAGGCCAATTTCATAATATATCGATCATCCAGCACTATGGACATCATATAGCATGATCAATATAAAAATCATGGCTTTCATTTGATACGACCTCTAGGATGACCAAATTCATACTCTATCGATCGTATTGTATGAACATTATCGTACATTATTATCAGTTGATCATAATTGCCCATTATTTGATTGCCTAATTTTTGGGGTCAAATTAAGCAAGATATTAATAAAGTCATATAGTATGATTATGGTTATACTATCTAATCAATAAAAAAATAGTATCTTCCTTAATTCTTTGGTAGCTAGGGTTTTGTAGAATGAACTTAATCGTATAGTACAAAAAATATAGAAAAAAATCTAACATTATATTTTTCTCTCTCCTCTTATGTGTGTGCATGGTTACTCTGTAAAAGTATCCACTAGATTACATGATTTGACCCAAGAAAGGTAAAAAATACATAAACGACTAAAAATACAGATTGTAATCCTAGTCTACCCAATTTTGAGCTGATTAAAGTTACAAGTGAATGGTGGATGAATTCTCTAAAATGTTAGTATGCACATACAAATATTAGTATCTAATAATATGTCAAGGGAAATAAAAAATTTAAAATAATAATGTTTGTTTTCATCAAAATCATAAGATAAGATCCTCAGATGCAACAATTCGTCTAACTTCTACTGCCACATGGATTGTATAGTATGAAGTAAGTTTTCGTATAATATAATCACCAATGATTGACGAATAGGAGCCGTTGGATACAGTGTGATAGGATCTATGATGATATTTCTAATGATTATATAGTTCGATGTGGATTGTACAGTACGATTTAAGTAAAAATCAAAGATAAGAATGGATGATCAGGAAAGCTCCATCAAGGAAAATACATCAAAATAATAATACAAAAACAAACAAAACATAACAAAAATTAGGAAAACAAGCCAAAATACATAAGATTTTTTTTTTAAGAATTGATAAATAGTATTGAATAAAACTTTTACCAGTGATTAGATAAAAAAACTCAGTAAGAAATGCATTAACAACCCTAAGATCTAGAAAGGTTAGAAATTTGAATTTTGTTAACCCTAGCTCAAACTCCTTACAATTAAAGTCCTTTTTAAATAAAATCTAATTCAGAAAAATAAATTAGAGAGGAAATATGACCTTTTCAAACTTCTTTTTCAGTAATATATTTAAGAGAATAGCATTACAAAGTGATAAATCAGGAATCATGATTTTCAAATTCAGGTGTAGATGATATCAATTGGCATATGGAATTTCCTAAGATTTAAAAATTGTAAAGAAAGGGAAGTTAACTCATTGTGGGCTCATTTTATGCATATTTTATCAATTTTTGGCACACATTACGCATCTTTTAATTTTAGATACACTTTGTGCATCTTTTCAATTTTTGGGGTACATTGCGCATCTTTTTAGCTTTTGGGTTCATTTTGTGCCTCTTCTCACTTTTACACTAGCTTCCTTTCTAAATCTCTAAAAACTATCAATTACAAGATTATCTTCCAAATATAAGAGAAGAAGAACTAACTATTGCAAATCTAGATTTAAGGATTATAATTTTGATGATAACCATTATTCTTGTTTCTATTTGATTGACTAACCTTTGAGGTCTACAAGATCAAGTGGAATTCAAGCCAACTCAAGATCGGTTTATTTGTATTCAAATGTAATTTTCTCCTTTCTTGAGTCAAATGTAATGTGATGGATCCCCAAGCTAAGTAACCTTACACACACATACTCAGGGGGAAAATTTTAGTGAGTTACAGTTCCTGTTCTATTTTGATCATATCATCTTGGACGATCGTAAGATCATCCTGGATGATCCATTGAAAATAGAAATCATAATTAGGGCAGCCATGTTAAGCCGGTCTAATTAAGCAGATCATCCTGGACGATCCTACTATCATCCGGGATGATATACTCAAATCAAAACTTCC
This sequence comes from Dendrobium chrysotoxum, assembly GCA_019925795.1. NCBI lineage: Eukaryota > Viridiplantae > Streptophyta > Magnoliopsida > Asparagales > Orchidaceae > Dendrobium > Dendrobium chrysotoxum. The sequence continues at coordinate 15,134,405 of CM034309.1, forward strand.
CAGCTGCAGACTCATTTAGGCAAGTTTTTATTTTAGGATTTCTATCTAATCATATAGGAAAATATACGCATCATCCTAGATGATTCATTGTAATCATGACTAAATTAGTCAGGTGATTAAGGAAAGTAATTAAGGATTAATTTATCGATCACTTCATCCGGGATGATCACAAGATCAGCTTGGACGATCGGTTATAAATCCTCATCATCCAAGATAACTTTCCTGGATGATATGGCCTTATTTATACTAATCATATAGGATGATAGACTTATCGTTATGGATGATCAGTTATATTTAAATCATGTAGCATAGTTTTCCTGGATGACCTGAACTATATGTTAGACGTTATTAGTCATTTTTGAACTAATCATACTGGATGATAAATATATCATCCTGGATTATTAAGTCATTTTTACATATCATCCAGACTTTTCTCCTGGACATCCCAAACTATTTGCTGGACTATATTTTTAATTTTGAACTAATCATCCAGGACGATCGCAGGATTGCCTCGGATGATCAGAACATACCATGTCTCATAATCTTCCAGAAGAACAAGATCATCTAGGCTAAAAGGCCTGATTTACACTGATCGTACAGGATGATTTGATGATTTTTGATGGAAAGTTAAAATTTAGGGGAATTTTTAAGCCCTTCTATTTTTAAGCTCTCTTGTTTGTTAAGGGAAAAACTTTTTGTTGCTATCCTCACCTAAGAGAGTCTTAAGAGGGAGAGGGAGAGCTTGGGAGAGAGAGAGAGAGAGAGGATTTTATGAGGGGGAGTTTGTGAGGTGTTCATAAAGTTTACTCAAAGCAAGGATTTAAGTCATCTTCTCCAATCATCATCCCTTGTTCCTTGGTGGCTCTGTGGGAAGGATCATCAGAAAGGAGATAAAGTTCTATATCTATTTCAGGAGGAAGAAAAAGGAGGTAAGGTTCTCTGCCTGCTTCAGGAGAAAGAAAAAGGAGTTTGGGTCCTCTGCCTCACCGGGGTTGGTGAGAAGGAGTTTTTGTAAAGGCTTCTCCACCTTACTGTGGGAGCAAAAGGAGAGTCATTGAGTTTTAGTGCAATACCTAGAGGGGAGGCTTCGGGGAGTGTATGTAGGTCAAGTTGACCCAACTACTATAAAATTTGGTGTATTCTTTCTTTATACTGTTTCATATTTTATTTTTTGAACTTTACTTTCCTGTGGATGATCATATACTAATTCTTTTGGGTCTGAAAGTGATGATGTTGCCCTAATCACTAGGAAATTCAAAAGCTTTCTAAGGAAGAGACAAAAGCACCATCAGAAATTGAACAAAGGTAAGAATAGCAAAAATTCTAAAGGTTCTTCTGATATGGCTTTCTTTGAATGCAAGAAGCCAGGACATATAAAAGTTGATTGTCTTACACTTAAGGCTCACCCAAATAATGAGAAAGTCAAGGAGAAACCTAAGTTCAGGAAGGATAAGAAATGGATTTAAAAGGTTTTCTAGGCAAATTTTGCATCTGACTCTTCTGAACTGAAGCTGAAGAGGAGATTACAAACCTATGTTTGATGGCAGATAAACATCTTGGACATTCTGAGCAAGATGAGGTATGTGAATTAACCTATGATTAATTACTTGATGTTTCTGAGAAAATACATTCATTATATAAGAAACTTAAGAAAACCCTATGTTAGCCTGAAATTGGAATTCTTGAACGTACAAAAAGAGCATGAAGTTTTTCTTAAAGATTATTCTACACTTAATAGTAATCTCATGTCATTACTTGATGAATATGATAAGTTAAACAAAAAATATTTTGATTTAATTATTGAGCATGATTCATTGAAAGCATCACATCTTGAATTAGAAATTGCATTCAAGGAATTAGAAACTCTTGCATTTGATGTAGAGACTAGGGAGCATGCATTGAGAGTAAAAAATTAAATTATGGAAAGTTCAAATAAAATTTTTGACACTGAATTAACTGCTCTAATGAAAAATAAACAACTGTTATCACTTGAAGAATTTCATACACAATCATCAAAGCATGCGTCATCCAAACCTAGGAAGATGCACTATCACCCACGTAGATTAGTTAACCCTTTTCTTGGCATTAGATATTTTTCTTGTGGCATATTAGGACATATCTCCCACACTTATATTGTTCACCATAGTACACATTTGGTGTAGAGACCAACATTACAAAATCCATAGTATAGCATACATGCATCGTATTATTCTGTTCATCACAAGGAACCCAAACTTGTTTGGGTTTCTAAATCGAACATTTGATGATTTTATTGGGGTTCTCTCACACAATACCTCATGAGAGCATGTGGTATCTGAATAATGGATATTCAAGGCATATAACTGGAGATGCAAGACAATTCATTTTATTGGAGGCCAGGGCTGGAGGCAAGGTCACCCTTGGAGAGAACACCTCCAGGAAAGTGGTGCGTGTAGGTATAATCAGAAACTCCGAGAATCCTTTAATTGAAAATGTTTTTCTTGTAGATAGACTGAAACATAACTTGCTCAGCATTAGCCAACTCTGTGACAAAGGGTATAGCATAAAGTTTCTCGCAAACACTTGTATTATCAGCTTAAATAATAACACTTTTTTATAGGGAAAGAGGATCAACAATGTCTATATGCTTGATTTAAATAACATTGAGTGTGCTACTTTATTCTGCTTAAAAACTATTACTGATGAGACTTGGCTGTGGCATAAGAGATTATGTCATGCCAGCATGAAAACCCTTAGAAGAGTAACCCAAAAATACTTAGTTAGAGGTGTTCCCAAGCTTAAGTTCATTAAGGAACACCTATGTGATTCCTGTCAACTAAGAAAATAAGTCCAATCCTCTTTCCATTCCATTAAGGACATTAGCACCTTTAGACCTTTAGAAGTCATTCACCTGGATTTATTTGGACACATTAGCACTGCCAGCTTAGGGGAAATAGCCTATGGATTTATGATTGTCGATGACTACTCGAGGTTCACTTGGATTAGATTTTTGTCACATAAAATTGAGTCGTTTGATAAATTTAAATCTTTCTCCACTTGGATTCAGAAGAAGCTAGGTTATGAGATCCATAGTGATCATGGTAGAGTGATTAAAAATATATTATTTAGAACTTTCTGTGAGGAGCAAGGGATTAGTCATAACATTTTAACTCCTAGGACCCCTCAGTAGAATGGGGTAGCTGAAAGAAAGAACAGGACCTTAATAAAAGTCGCTAAAGCCATGCTTGCTGAGTATTCACTTCCAAAATATTTTTGGGCAAAAATAGGGAATAAAGCTTGTTATGTGTTGAATAGGGTAAATATTAGATCCAATCTGAATAAGATACCCTATAAGATCATTAAAGGTAGAACACCAAACCATTCTCACCTACATGTCTTTGGTTGTAAGGTCATTATTCTTAATAATGGGAAATCACCCTTAGAAAAATTTGACCCAAAATCTGTTGAAGGAGTGTTCTTAGGATATTCAAGTGTGGGGAAATCATTTAGAGTGTTTAATAAGAGGACATTGGTGGTGGAGGAGACTACTCATGTGGTGTTTGATAAATCTGATCCTAAGGAGTCTAGAGCTGTAGAAGAAGATGAAATAGGAGAGATTACCCAAGGAGTAGAAACTGGAAATCTGGAGTAAAGGGTAGAATCTCAAAATACTTTGCCTAGAGAATAGAGATATTCTTTGAGTCATCCTAAAGAACTGATCTTAGGAGACCCTTCTGAAGATGTTAAAATTAGGCATGGATTAAGAAAGGAAGTAAATCACTCTACCTTTATCTCAATGACTGAACCCACTAACATCAACCAAGCCCTTTCTGATAAATTTTAGATCTTAGCTATGCAAGAATAACTTATCCAATTTGTGAGAAATGATGTCTGGGAGTTAGTAGAAAGACCCAATAATCAAAGTGTAGTAGGAACCAAATGGGTCTTTAAGAATAAAATGAATGATTCTAGTGTGATGGTTAGGAATAAGGCAAGATTAGTAGCTAAAGAGTACAACCAAATAGAAGGGATTATATTTAAGGAGACCTTTGCCACTGTAGTAAGATTGGAAGCCATTAGAGTGCTACTAGCCTTTGCCTATTATAAGGGATTTAAAATTTTCCAAATAGATATCAAGAGTGCCTTTTTAAATGGGGTAATAAAAGAAGACGTGATTGAAGAGCAACCCCCAAGTTTTGAGAGTTCCCAATTTCCAAGTCATGTTTACAAATTAAAAAAGGCTTTATATGGATTGAAATAGGCACTTAGAGCTTGGTATGAGAGGCTTAGCTCATTCCTACTGGAAAGGAAGTTTGTTAAGGAGAGCGTAGACACCACCCTTTTTCTAAGAAAAGTAGGAGACGATTTACTCATTGTCCAGATCTATGTTGATGATACTTTTTGGATCTTCTGATCAAAATTTATGTGATAATTTTTCTAAAATAATGAGTAAAGAGTTTGTGATGAGTATGATGGGAGAATTGTCCTATTTTTTGGGTTTAGCATAAGGTAAATAGATGATGAAACTTTTCTTAATCAATCAAAGTATACTAAGGACATCTTGAAAAAAATATGAAATGGATAAAACCAAGCCAATAAACACTCCCATGAGCTCCAGTGTCTAGTTAGATAAGGATTCAAATAGAAAATCTATTGATCAAAAGAAGTACAGAGAAATAATTGGATCACTATGTTACTTGACTACTAGCCGACTTGATATAATATTTAGTGTTTAACTCTATGCCAGATTTCAAGCTGATCCTAAAGAATCCCACCTGATTGTAGTTAAGAGAATCCATAGATATCTCTTAGGGACCCAAAACATAGGAATCTGGTATCCTAGGCACAACACTTCTTTTGAAATTATTGGATATTCTGATTCTAATTTTACAGGGTGTAAGCTGGATAGAAAGAGCACTTCTAGAACTTGCAAATTCATAGGACAGTCCTTAGTCTCCTGGTCTAGTAGAAAATAAAACTCTATTATACTTTCCACTACTGAGCTGAGTACATTACCTTAGGAAGTTGTGTGGCCCAAGTCTTTTAGTTGAAATAATAAATCGTGGACTTAGGATTACGTGTTGGCATAATTCTAGTTCTATGTGATAATACTAGTGCCATCTGCATCTCTAAAACTTTTATCCAACACTCAAGAACCAAACACATTGACATAAGGCATAACTTCATTAGGGACCATGTTACCAAAAGCGATATTGAGTTACACTATGTAGCAACTGAAAACTAACTGGCTGACATCTTTACTAAACCAATCAACTTTGACACATTTAGTATCTTAAGGACCAGATTGGGTGTGATTGACATAAATGCAAGAATTTGATAATTACTGAATTTTAAACTTTCTATTTTTTACTTTATTTTCTTTTTATTTTTATTTGATTTGGTAGTCTGTTTCTTTTTATGTTTCTTATTCTGTGCTGATTTTCCTTTGTTGTTTTGTTTACCTGATCAGGTTATTTCTTTTTATGCTCTTTCCTCTTATTTTTGATTTACTGTTTATTTTAATTAGAATCAGATCACTACTCACTACTACTGATAAACTTGATTTCTAAATGAGAGTTTTGTCTTATTTTTGTTTAGAAGCTATTAAGCAGTGATTGACTTATCTAAAACAGTTAAAGGGAAGAAATATTGATGATTGTTTCTCTTCCTCTAACTCCTTTAATGATGTATTTTTCTTTTTAAATAGATTTTTTTTTTAAATTTAAAAAGCTGGACTTTGAAATAGAGATCTTTTTATCTTCCTACAGTAATCTATCTCATATGAGTAGTGTTCCAAATCATTGAATCACTTTCATGTTTTCTTAATCAAGTGGTTGCATTTATCATATGAGACTGATTCTATTTTGTGGATTACTATTCCTTATCTAAGAGAGTGAGTCTTCTTTTTTTCTCTTAAATCTGGAAGATAGTCTCACAACTATGAGTCTTTTAGAGGTTTTAAAAGAAAGGAAGCTTGCTAAAGATGCGTAAAGTGCGCCAATCAACTAAAAAAAGAGGCACAAAATGAGCCCAACATAAAAAGATGCATAATGTTCGCCAATAAAATTGAAAATATACATAAACTATATCATGTGCAAAGTAGGCCAAATAATTGAAAAAGATGTACAAAATGAGCCCACAAAGAAATAAGCATCCTCCTCTTTCAAATCTTTAAAAATCATGTGCCACTTAATATATTCAAACACTTAGGAGTGAAAATCATGATTTCTGATTCTCTAACTTGCAATACTATTTTATCAAATATTTTTCTGAAATGAAGTCTAAAAGGATAACATTTCTTATCTAACTTCTTTTCTTTTGAATTAGGTTTTTGTTTAAAAGGATTTTTAACCTGTAAGGAGTCCGAGGTACGAGTTACAAAAATTGATTTTCCAACTTTTTAGATTTCAGCCTATCAATTTCTTCTTATTAGCTTTTGAATTGAAAATTTAAGGAAAAATTCTGATTTATTGGAGTAGATCGATTCAAAAAAAAATTAAAATGGTTTATGTGGTTGTTTCCTTATGTTATTTTTTTGGTTTTTTTTTGCTTTGATTTTGTTTTTTTTGTGGCTTTTGGATCCCCTGATCATTCCTCTCCATCCTTCATTTTTTATTTTTTTTTCACATCATCCTGGATGATCATCACATCATCCAGGACGATATGATAAACTCATCCCCATCATGCACACAACGGCTCATCTGAAATAATTATTGGTGATCATCCTAGATGATACACCTAATCGTCCTGGATGATCTACGTAGCATCAATTAGATGACTTGAATTCATCCCATCTGATTCATTAATCACTCATCATCATGGATGATCCACCTAATCGTCATGGATGATACTTTTTGTCAAAGTTCATCCAGTTTGACTCCTCGGGATGATAATTTGAGTCTAATCATCCTGGATGATTTTTGATCATCCTGGATGATATGACAGCCTTTTTGACCAATTGGCCAGGCCGACATTATTGCTACAAATTGTCCTGGACGATATCACAATCGTTCTGGATGATATTTGTAAATCTTTAAAACCATCACAAGTTCAAGGCCTTCTGCACTCCAATCTTCTTCCTCCTCCTTCCTTTCAATCAAGCTCACCAATGGCCTGTGGAAAATGCTCCAGGATGCTTATTGGAAGCTCCTCAAGGGGAACTATGGATCCTCGCTTTATTGATGCAATAGATCAGGCTGCCTACCTTCACCATAAAATTACATGGATTATAACATCCAAGATAGTCAATCACCATACCCTGACCTATCTAGTGTTAGATCTGTTTGCCCACACTACTCTTACTTTCATTCTGACCCTTACAGTTTCCTTTCACTCTGAACTTTTATATTAATTCTTCACCAGTCTCTAAATAAACTTTAACTATGCTGCACTCCAATCCTATGTAACCAAATGACCTGTAGAGAACACTTATTAGGACTGTCATAAACTTCTTCAACTTTCTACCACTGGAAAAAAGCTTCTTCTCATTACCTCAGATCTTGATTTAAACTAGAGTTAGGTCAATCAAGTTCTAAGGAACACAAATGCCTCCTACCATTATTGTGCCTCTAGTTCATTGGTTAAATATGCTAGGACCATCCAACATATCCTCAAAACTTCTATAATTCCCAAGGTTGGTGACTGGGTTCACATTACTCCCTTACTTTCCATCACCACCTAGGAATTCAATGCTACTGATCTTCTCTTTCGATACATTGAGCACTTGACTAGCATTAGGGATCTCAGACATAGGAGAAAACCAAATTTGGGCCTAGGACACCTCATTGCTTATGTCCTTAAAACCAAGTACAATATTCAGTATCCTACCCCTCCAAATTATCTACCCTCCTTCAACATAAATATCTCTTTCCATGTACTTCAGAGCACTCATCTCTATCCAGAGCACGAACAAGCTGAGGGAGTAGCAAAAGAGGAAATTCCTGCACCTATTCCTATCCGCCAGTATTTATAGTTGGATCAGCTAATGGAGAGGTTTGACCAGTAGGAGGCCAGATTTGACTCCTACGTTGTTGCACAGGAAAAACAGTATGCTACAGATGTTGATCACTTTAATGCCTATATAGTCCAGCAGTAGCAGCAGCACGACCAGGATATGGCCTGGTTTGGAGAATAGTTCACTTCCCTCCATGGTCTTTTTCAGCCACCACCACTTCCTCCTCCACCTGATCAGAGTCCCTCCTACTATTAGCTTGTTTGATTTTTCTATTTATTTTTCTATGATGTTTTGTACTGTAGTTCTTCTCCATGTTATTCTATATGTTTTATATTTATTTTTTATTTCCTCCTTTTGTGATGTCAAAAGGGGGAGTAGTGTCAATATTGTAATTTTTTATGAATGATTTAGTGAAATATGAATTTCTTATATTTAATTTTTTTTCTTTTTCATATGCGTCAATCTGTTTAATCTGCTTGATTTGAAACTGCCCAACTAATATTTGCCATTATAAAAAAGAAGGAGATTATTATAAATCTGGATTCAAGGAATTTAATTTTTATGATAATAAACATTCCTAATTCTTTTTGATTGCCTAACCTTTCAGGTCCACAAGATCAAGTGTAATTTAAGCCAGCTCAAGACCGAGTATGTTTGTATTCAAATATAATTTTTCATTTTCTTGAGTTAAATGTAATAGATGGATCCCCAAGCTAAGTAACCTTGCACACATACACTCAGGGGGAGAATTTTAGTGAGTTATAGTAACTATTCTATTTTGATCATATCGTCCTGGATGATCGTAAGATCATCCTAGATAATCCATTGAAAATAAAAACTATAATTAGGGTAGCCATATTAAGTCGATCTGATTAAACAGGTCATCCTGGACGATCCTCCTATCATTTGGGATGATATGCTCAAAACCAAACTTCTCAGCCGCCAGACTCATTTAGGCAAGTCTTTATTTTAGGATTTCTATCTAATCGTGCAGGATGCTATATGCATCATCTTGGATGATTTATTATAATCATGCCTAAATTAACTTAATTCTTCTATAATTCGCACAATCTTGTGCATCACCTTTATGCTTAAAAATAAAAATTAACACACTCATTCCACTCATCAGTCATCTTTTTAGTCTTCAAAATAGTATTAAAAAGTTTAGTAAGCCAAGGAATTCCTTCATCTCCTAAGCATTTTCACACCTCTATTGGAATATCATCAGGTCCAATAGCTTTTCCACCCTTCATTTTGTTTAAAGCCTTTCCAACTTCGGTTCTACTAATAGGCTATTAAAAACATAAGTCTTTATTCTCATTTCAGGTGCTAAGGTCACTAAAGCCAATCGTATTTTCAAATTTTTCATTAAAAAGTCTACCAAAATATCTTATCCACCTTTGATGAATATAATCTTCTAAGAAAAGTACTTCTTGAACTTCATCCTTAATAAACTTCACTTGAACTAAATCTTTACTACTCCTATCTCTTTGTTTGGCTAACTTATACATATATCTTTCTCCCTCCTCAGTATATAATTCATTATTTAAATCATTAAAAGCTAAGACCTTAGAATTTCATATTGCTTTCTTAGATTCCTTACGTGCCTTTTTATATCTTTCTCAGTTATCAGCATTTTAACATTTAAATCCATTTTTATAACAAATCTTCTAATTTTTTATCTTTTCTTGCACATTTGGATTCCACCACCAACTATTTTTAATATTAGGAGCTTTTTTCCTTTGATACTCTCAGCACATCTTTCACAATATTCTTAATATAACTAGCCATTTTTTCTAACATAACATTAGCATCCTCATGCATAGACAAAATATTAAGATATAAAATCTTACTCTCAAAAAAATTTTTGTTAATATTCTTCAAATGGCCCCATCTAATCCTAGAAAATTATTTTACTTTATTTTTTTATTTTCAACCCCTTTATCTTAAAGTCCAAAACTAATAATTGATGTTGGGTACAAAAATTTTCACTCGGAATAACTTTACAATCTTTGCAATCTAAATGATCTAATTTCTTATAAGAAAATAATCAATCTGAGTTATACTATATCCATTTTTAAGTGATGAGATACTTATCTCTTTTCTTAAATAAGATATTAGCAATTAATAAGTTATAAGATAAAGAAAAATCTAATATGGTCTTATCACCTTAATTTTTCATTCCAAACTCATGGCCTCCTTGAATGCTTTTAAAATCATCTACCTCTCTACCAACATGTCTATTTAAATCTCTTCCAATAAAAACTTTTTCTTCAAGAGGTATCTTTTATATTAATTCTTCTAAGTCAATCCAAAATTATAATTTTGAACTCATATCCAAACCTACTTGAGGAGCATAAGCACTTATAATATTAATAATCTCATCATCAACAACATTCTTTAAAGCTATAATTCTATCTCTAATTCTATTAGTTTTTATAACATTATCCTTCAAATTCTTATCTATAATCATCCCTATACCATTTTTAGTATAACTCCTACCCGAATACCATAGTTTAAATCCTAAATTATCAATCTCCTTAGCCTTCTCTCCAACTCTTTTAGTTTCCTAAATGCATAGAATATTTATCTTCCTATGAATCATAATATCTATTAATTCTATTAATTTTCTTGTAAGGGAACCTATATTCCAAGTTCCTATCCTAATTTTAGTTTCATGGACTAGCTTCTTTGCCTACATCCATCCTTGATGTAGGAACCCTTGCATATTTAAAACTACACCCGGGTGCCGGTGTAGCTGCCCTTACACACTTGTCACTATATTTAGGTCATGCATCACGTCACTTCTAAGGGATGCCCTAGCATTAACATAATTTTTTAAATGATTCATGTCATGATTATTCGACAAGTTTTATGTTAGTCATCAACTACCTAACACAACCCTTCACTTTTCTCATCCAATACTTGGCACCTGGCAAAGACAGTGTTTAATAGATTCAAATAGCATAGTGAAAAATCCAATAAATTTTTTTTATTAACAAAATCACAAGGTTTAGGTCCAAATTTGCAACACAATCTAATAGCTCTTGGAATTCAATCCTCAGTTCCTATAACTCCTTAAATTTTTAACCTATTTGGATCTTTCATAATAGAGGATAAACTATGTACTACCTTGATACAGGAGGCAACCTCTCACTTAGGTAAACTCCCTAGCTCCTTAGGAAACTCATCAAGGAACTCTCGTACTATAAAAATATAATCAATAACTCTAACAAACTTACTATCATCTCTCACAAAAAAGAAAAAATACAATTTCCTTTCTTTCACAACTTATTAATTGAAAAAACCAATATCAAGGATTAGAACAGACCTTGATACCTTGAAAGTAAATTATCTCTCCACCAATATATAGAGATATCCTCTGATAGTTATATCTAGTATAACTCCCATACTTAATTCACCAATTCATACCCATAATAAATCAAACTTAGATAAAGTAGCATAATTAAATTTGACTCTAATTTTTTATCTGAGATCTCAATCTTATAAATACAAATTAAAATCCATTAAGTTATCTCTAATAGGAAAATGAGTAAAAAATTTAACTAATCATGGACTAGGAGATAGATTAAAATTATCCAAAAATTAGGTAAACATAAAAGATTTACTAGCACCCGAGTCAAATAAAAATTTACACTACATGAAAGTCACGGATTTGCGGTGGAAAAATCCATCGTAAAATGAGGAAAATTTGTCACAAAATTTGATTTGTGATGATTTGTTTCCATCGCATAATTATTTGTGATTAAAAAAATTCATCATAAATATTTGCGACAGATTTGACACAAAATTGTGGCAAAATTTCAAAAAAAAAATCATAAATTTGAACTAGATCAACTGCCTGCTACCCATACCTGACCAGCTACCTTCTTGAGCCCGCCTGACCGGCTGCCCACCGGCCTGTGCCTAACCGGACTGCCCATGCCACATGACCTACAAGAGATTTGATCCTGGACCTTTTATCTTGCAAACTAGCCCCATCTCCACATGGCCGCATATACAAAATGCAATTGAACCCTTTTTTTTATTTATCTTATAACTTATCTTGCAGCACATTTGAGACAGAAAATTCTGCAAAAAATTTGTTGAAAATCCTTTACAAAAAATCATTGAAAATCTTTTTCACAAATTCGTCATAATTTTTTGATAAAAAATAATCCCCCACAAAGTCTGTTGCAAATCCGTAACTCTCTTATAGTGTTACATGATTGAGCATAAATGGATGTCTTACTTGTCACCACATTCAGAGCATCCTTAGCAACTTATTTTGTTAAACTATAAATAATGGGATAAAATAGTGAAGCTTTGATAGATATACTTGATTTATAATACCTACTATAATTATATAATGTCTATTTTGACCCGATCTTGTATGCCTTGTGTTAGAAATGCATTTTCATCCTCTACTTCTCTGTGAGTGTTTTATGAGATTGTAAATACATGAATTTTACTCTGAAGTGTGTCCTAAGGGTCTATGTGCATGTAACCTAAAATTCATAATGTTTCCTTAGGAGTAACACAACACTTAGGTTGTTGGTGCTATGGTATTGAGCTCTCTATATCTTAAGAGAATTATGGAGAAAGCTATATTGATTCATTTCTACTGATAGCTCTATTATGCTAGGTCCTTAAATGCCATGTTGCAAGATCAATATTTTATAAAACTATCAAATTCCACTGAAATTTACTTAGCAAAATCCACCACCCCCCCCCCCCCCCCCCCCCCTCCCCATGCGTACCCAATAAGGTTGTTGGCTTAAAGAGAGGAGAATTATGGAGAGAGAAGGATAAATTTAGGTTGTTTTAATCCATTTTCTTTTATCATCCTAGTTTGGGGAAACGTTTGGATATGGTAGGTTACACTCTACCTATGTCAATTTTAAATATTACAAAATTTTTGAGAATTTTCTAATAAAAATTATAAATTTTTTAACATGAAATGATGATATCTTCATATCACTAAAATTTCACCATATATTATCTGCATGAATCTTTCGGTCATTTCAGCATTTTATTTATAAATATGTTATTTCTGGCACATTAGAAAATGATTCTAATTTTAGAAAGTAGTGATCAAGTGTAATTAAAACTTTAAAATAATATTTTGAATAATCCTTAGTAATTTCGTGAAATTTACAAAATATAATTTTTTACCAAGTTTGCTAAATGTTGGATTGCTAGTATAACATTTTGTAATATTATGCAATTGTACAAGCAAATGTTTAAACTATGTTTGCTTTAGAGGAGTTCTAATGCTTGGAGGAAGTTCTATTATGCTGAATACAATGGGAGTATAAGGGCATGAATTTCTTAATATCTATTATATTAAGAATTTGGAAGTTAAAGGGCCTATTTTTTTATAAGCTACAATAAAAAGTTATAATGGCTTGAATTTTAAATTTATTTTGTTGGGAGGTATCAGAGCTTGAGGGAAATTTATTAATTTATCTTTTGATTTTAAAGTGCTTATTTATTTATACTTTGAACAAAGTCTATTTAGTTTTCATTATGTTTTAGCCTTATCCTACGTTTATAGAAAATTTATAATTACTTTTTTAATTTAGTTTAAATGAATATTTACTTAAGTATTAAAAATTTAGATTGGTGGATATGACTTGCTGAGTTGTTTTGGCTCACATCTATTTCGCATTATGTTTCATATCAAGTTAAGGGTAAGGAGCTAGTGGAGTAGCTAAGTCTATAGGATCTAATTATTTGAGCTGTATAGGTTTATTTTTTGGTTTACTGATTTTGTACAACCATGGCTACTTTTTGCTCTATTTTTTTCTTGTTTGTACTCATGTACTGTATTGTAAAAATTTTACTATATATATATATAATTTGAATATAAATGGAAAGAAAAATCATGGATGTGTATATTTTTTATTAATTGTTAGTTAATTAGTAGATCTATAGTTTATTAAGAAATTATAGAAATCTAAAGGTTCTCCAAATTAGATTTTGAGCTTGGTCTATCCCCATCCAGCGTGATATAACATATATTATCATTGCGTTATATTGGGTTGCGTTATGATAGTCTTCTTTTTAGTATCAGAGTAATGATTTTGGATAATTGATTGTAAACATACTTGTAAGAATTAATCTATCATCTGGTGAGGTAGTTCTAGGTAGCATTAGGTATTCATTTATATTTGTTGTCATAGGTATGTTATTTTAACTATGTGCATTATGTGTGATTGTTTAATGGATCAGCAAGATCTAGATATGACAAGAGGAGTGTCGGTCAAAATATGCTAGTACAAAGTACTAATCCTACTTCTAATAATAATTTAATGTCAATTTGCTAATTTAGTAGTATAGTTGAAGGGAGAAGCTTAGAATAGGATTTCCTTTATTAGATCTGATGATATAGATAAACATTTATAAATGTTTCTGAGGTTGAAGCCTCCAAGGTTTGAGGGTACTATTAAGCCTAGAGTAGCAGATGGTTGGCTTATAAGGTTATAAAAAGACTTTTGACTATATGAAATGTCCTCATTAGAAATACCTTTAGCAGATTATATACTAAACAAGGAGGCTGGGCACTTGTTGTTGGGATAGAAGAAGAAGATGTTTTAGGGAATGTTGAATTTCTTGATTAGTTAGGAGGACTTCACTGATGTTTTCAGGTCCTAGTTTATACCTCCATCTGCATAACATTAAATGTAGGGGTATTTTTAGGCTAACTTAGAGGATCAAGATTTTTTTTTACAGTATGAGGCATATTAGTTCACTACCTAGCCAGGTACACTCTATAGTTGATTAGAACTTTCAAAGAGAAGTGTTATAGGTTTCTAAGAGGGATTTGGGATAGTCAAAGACAGTCATTGGTTCTATTTTGTATTTCTAATTTCCTTGAGCTTGTAGATCGAGCCTATTGGATTAAGAATGATATGATACCTACTTAATAACAATGGATTATGAGTAGAAAGAGATTTAGTGATGATACTTCTAATAGTGGTTTTTTGGGTAGAGTAGTAGGGTTGAACCTAGGGATAGTAGGCATGGTGGACAATTTGTATATGTTCCTAGTGGTGGTAGTGTAATCAATTTTGGAGGATCTATAAGTTGAGTACCAACATTTTAGAGTTGTGGTAGGAGACATGTGGGTCAGTGTTATTGGATGATAGATTAATATTTTTTATATAGCCCTATTGGGCATAAGTTAGCTAAGTGTCTATAATCTAGATCAGGTGGATATTTTAAGTGTATTTCTAAGAGTTTTTTTAGATAAGCAAGGAGATTGAGGATAGTTCCATTTTATGTATTTACAAAGGGATCTTTAAGAAAAGGTAGTGGTTATGTGTCTAGGAGGTAGTTTGGTAGTTGTTAGAGGAAGCCTGTCTATTATGTTGCTCTAGCATTGGTTCAAGCATTCATGTACAAGATGATCTATCATGAGTTCATGGATGCACTAGATGTAGTTATGGGTATGGCTTAACGTTTTATGCACCTTATTACATTCTGATTGATTATGGAGCTAATCACTCATTCATTTTTTAGAGATACTTTATCTTAATATGTTTATCTTATAAATTATTACCGTCTTCATTATCTATTACTAAACCTATGTGATATAGTTTTATAGTTAGTCAGGTTTACTTCATTAACTTAGATATATCTGATAGAAAATGGAGAACTAGTTTTTTTTTCCTATTTCTATGTCTGTTGTCATTATGGGTATGGATTAGCAAAGTTGATATAGAGTCCAGATTGCTTATCTGAAGAAGAGAGTCACTTTATTCCTAAGTAGTGAGATCTATTTGTTTTAAGGAGTCAGGGTGGTTTGTCCATCTTATATTTATATCAATAGATGGACTAAACTAAATTAATAGATGGAAAGATCCATCCAACCCAACCCAACTAGCCTAGAGCATAGAAACATGCATAAACTAAAAAGTAGGAACAGAGCACCTTGAAAAAGAAGAACCCTCAACAGAAGCGAAAAAGATCCACCAACCCAACCACAAATTAAATCTGCAAACATAGATTATTTCAATAAAATGTAAGGGAAACCAATGCTATACAACCTCACTATTCATTTAATATCAAGAAGATTATTCAAGTTAAGATTAGTCATAGAGTTAGAAATCGAGTTTGCTTTTTTAGCAAAACAAATCCATGTAAAGGAATTATGTTTCCCTCTCACCAAATATGAGAGATAAAATTACTCTAAAAGCTGCATAATTTTTTTTTAACAAATAATTAAAGAAGCATTATTATAAGTCTATTTGGATATAAGAGATACCAAAAATTTAGAATCTGACTCCTTCCAAATGTTCCACCATTGGTTGTCAACACAAATCTGAAGAGCATGGTGAAGAGCTTGCATTTCAACCATAATGACAGAACCTTTTGGAGTCCAGGAAGCAAAAAGCAAAAGCAAGAACAAAACCCCCTTTGGAATCTCTAATAATACTGTCACACCCAATAACCATTCTACTAATCGAACCATCAATGTTAACCTTATATTAAATTATAATAGGTTTCCTCTAACAAAAATAATAGGGTGACCATGAATACTATTATTATGATGGTATATGTTAAAAATAAAGCATTCCAAGAAGAATTTCCCTTCAAATGATTGGTTTTCAAGAGATTTGCAGTTAAAGTTGGTGAATTTTATTTTTAAGGCCAATGATGATTCTGTCAGCATTCATTTTTATGTATTGGCGCTTACTATTATTTCACTCTGTCCATAAAAGCAAAAACATAACCATAGGAACAATAGTAATAATATGACCATTAAAGTTATTAGCAAACCAATTCTAGGGCATATCCAAACAATTAAAATTATCAAGCTTTAAGTTAATATTAAAAGCATGACCTAATAAAGCACAAACTCTAAAAGTAATAGATCCATTAAGGAAAACATGATTAAAAGATTCTAGATTAGCACAACATTGGCATTTAGAGGGGATACAAAACACTTTTCTTTTAAGTTTCTCATCAATAGGAATGAAGCCCTTTACAATCCTCCAATTAAATAATGATATAATAGTAGGAGTCACAAAATTCCAAATTTTATCATAACTAATGTTTTGAACTTCTTATCTCTAAAACCATTCCAAACCTAATTAACATATAATTTTCCATGAGTAGAATGCTTAAAGATGATATCATGTGCATGCATATTTATAGAAATCTAACAAATAACATCAACAATATGATTAGGAATATACTCCAAAAGATGGTATCTATCCATCTACCATTTACAATAAATTAAGAAACCATAAGGTTAGATATAGAATGATTATTATATAAATAATCTAGGATCCAAACCCCATCCAATCATCTTGCCAGAAATAAGAAGATCCATTAGTAATACCCCATTGAGATGCTACTCCTCAATCCATGATTTTGCACATTCCTAGCCAAGTAGGAGATTGACCTTTCTTAAAGAAGCTTGGTGTGGGGTGAAAATTTTAACAGTATTTATTGTTCATAAACTTGGCCAAAGAGTGTATTACTTGTAAATTTCCACCATAGTTTACAAGCAAAGCATTTTCCATATTAGAAATTGATTTGCAACCAAAACCTTTCTCACTGAAAGGTTCGTAGAAAGACTTCCAAGAAGCCTAATGGATCTTGTTATTACCCTAGGAATAGCCCCAAAAATATTTATTGATAAGCCTGTCGAACTTAGAGCTAACCTCTAATGAAGGATTAACAAGTTAAATTAAATATATCGGAACATAGCATAAGTCACTTTTAATTAAAACCAGCCTCATTCCCATAGAAAGCAAATTTGAATCCCAAGTAGCAAATTTGTTAAACATGCTAGAAAATATTTTATCAAACAAAAAAGTTTTCTTTCAACTTTTATGAATAGGAACACCTAGATAATGTTGGGAAAGGGATTGACTTTTAAAGCCAGTGATATCAAGTATCTCATTAATTTTATCTATAGTCATACCTTTACCAATAATAAGGAGATTTTTTTACAATTGAAACGAAGCCCACTTTCTGAACCAAAGATCTCCAAAAAATGATTAACTCTATTCACATATCTAATATCACCATTACAAAACATAATGAAGTCATCAGCAAACAAAGATGAGAGACATTAAAACCACAAGAGTTAATGAAAGAAAGAATAGTATATTTAGAAAAAAAAGATTAAACCTCTTAAATGATATTCAACAATAATGATAAAAAGAGTATGAGATATAGGGTCATCTTGTCTAACACCATTTTTAATTTTATTTTAAAAGAGTAAGAGATTCACCCTCTCATAGAGATTCATTTGCTTCTTGTATTAAAATACTAAACTTCATAATATTTGCATATATTGCTTTTAAAATTTTAACATATGAATTTTAACCATATTTGAGCTATGGACTTGAGGATCATAAGCATCTATTATCATGTCAATGTATGTTTCTTGCTCAAAAAAATTCTTATGGTGTTCATCACTTTGTAGTACTTATCATAATACATGCTTTAGCTTGGCTATACTAGATTAATCTTTTCCTTTGGTATAGATAATTAATGACATTGCCATGATTATGAAAGCACACATATTGTTGGAAAATAAGAGGCTATTGTAAGAGGAGGAATTTTAAAGAGAAGAGGAACACTTGTAAAACTTACTTTTATTTCACTCTTACACTTCTTGATTCTACTTTATGCAAAACGCAAAGACACCACACCTATTTATACTAGTGACTCCCCATTAGAATTGTGC